>JAWNLD010000088.1:0-49186 GCA_035041545.1 Drosophila colorata
GAGTGGCAATGGGTCCGTTGACGAAGGCGAATGGTCCGTTGGAGGTGGCAGCAGGTCCGTTGGGAGTGGCGATGGGTCCGTTGACGAAGGCGAATGGTCCGTTGGCGGTGGCAATGGGTCCGTTGGGGGTGGCGATGGGCCCGTTGGCGATGTTGTTGCTTCTAAACACAACATTATCGAAATAGTTTGGAGTGCTGTTGCGACCCATGTTCTTATTATAACTAATATAATTGAACGCGTGGTCGCAGTCAGCGTTGAAGTTGTTGTTGTTGTTGCACTTGCTGAAAGCCATTTTACACACAAAAAGTTTTTTTTTTGAGTTTGAGGAATTGAGGTTTTAGAGAGACCATAGTTCAAGAACTACTGATACGGGTTCAATGAAGGAAAGGAGCCTTTATAGCTCAGGGACTGATTTTTCTATTACTTCATTCAATTGATAAATATTAGAGATAGGAACAAACAGGTTTATGATCCGGTGCATCTACAATACAAGCGTGCACACTTTTTGAAGAAACTTCTCACGCCCAAAGTCATAAAACAATCAAAATAATGTGAAGATGAAAGAAGATATCCTAAAAATCAGTGAAATCTGGAGCATTCGATGAGTCTGATACTAAAAATTGACACGTAAACCACAAGTCATAAAACTAGAATAATTAGGAGAAAACAATTACAGAAGCCCATCCATACATTACCTGAATACATGATTAGTCCTTTACCCTTGCCACACGCACCCAGAATAGAGCTGTTTACCCTTGTCAGTAGGTGTCTATAGACGTGAAATTTACGATCGAACTTTTTTCTCTAACAAAACCTGTTTACAAGTGTGCGCCGCACTTGTGTTCCTTCGCCGTGTAGAAAAACGGTCTGTTCACACTCTTCAGAAAAGGGAGAGTAAATTAAATGCGCACGTGCCTGATCGAGCTCCCAACCCACCCCTGAAAATGTAAACATACAAGTCGATGCGTGCACTTGTGCGCCTGTGATCGCATAACCCCTCCCTCTTCAAATCTGAATTCTAACGAGCGGTCCCTTATTAAACCGGTTTTTTAATGATCGGTCCGTTTTCCCCCAACCCCCGAAAAAATAGACGAACAAGTCGATGCGTGCACTTGTGCGCACGTGATCTCATAACCCCTCCCACTTAAAATCTGAATTTTAATGATCGGGCACCCACGCTACTTCAGAAAAGGGACAGTTACTAAAATGTAACGGCCACTTTCCTCAGCTCCCCCTCCTCAAAAGGTCACAAAGGCCCATGACGATTGGTTCCCTCACTTCCCCCTCCCTAAAAAAGGGACCACGTACCTGCATATTAACGATCGGTCCCCTCACGGCCCTCCCTCAAAAAGGGTCAGGTGCCTGCATATTAATTAGGGTCACGTAAGGTCATAAATCATTAATTATTCACATCACGTAATTAAATTGACAGCAACTTCCTGTCACAGAACATACAATTCCCTACTACTGAGGTGAATACATTTTTTCTTATACATCTAAAAATCAGAATTAGATTATGAACTTATTCTTTAATGACCCTAAGCATATGTTTGGATGCCATTTTCTCTTATTTTTCTCTTATCATCTAATCCACTTAAAGTGGTTTTCTTAACTCTATGCGTATATAAATTATGGAACTTAGTTCTAAACATTAACATACTATCACATAATTTCCTATTTTCCAATAAACATTCCTTATAACAATTTAAATTTAATTTATCTAACGGAGATTTTTTGACTCCTTTAGATTTTTTTATGCACCCTCCGCCTTCAAGCGATAAGGAGTACATCTTTGCCCTTAAACCTACAAACTCGACCATTCTTTTGCCGCAGTTTTCGTCTTTCATCATTCCTAACACCTTTTTATTGCACCTTTTTATCCCGTATTTAACCGCTAAATCTTCGGGGTATTCCGAAGTATCAAACTTCATATCCACATCTTTACTTATATACGCAAAGAAATCATTCGTTTGAATAGAATAAATAAATGAGTCTGTATCCATATAATTTAATTCAACTGCCTCTTGGAATTTGGGCTTCATGTAATCATAGTGGAAATCATACATTTTCCACTTTGATAATTCTAAGACTGTGAACCCTAAATACATCGGCTTATCATAAGTATTATGAAGTCGCTTCATCTGTATGGCATACATGTCTTCAGCAAACTGTGCAGAGTTATGAAAACTAGCCTTTGCAATCAGCGCTCGTGCTCCCAACCGATTGCGGCTCACTGTTTCCCAAGACGTGACTAGCTAGACATTTTTCCGTTTTTCAACGTTTTCCATCGTTTTCCCATAAACGGCATTGTTCAATAGCGTGAAGAAATCTTTCTCGAAATTGTTCTGTGCCATTGTTCTATGATGTGTGTTAAGATCAATGTATTTTTTCAGCCAAGCCGACTGTTTGAATCTTAACACACGATGGATTTTTGTCAGCTCTAGTCCGTTTATCAAGCACTGCTGACCTCAGGTCAGCAATTAGTTTGTTGACTTTTGCTGCCACTGTGGCCCTTTAGTTAAGCGGATAAAACGGAAGATCATTATGCAACTCGTGTAGGCTTGATGGATACATTAAATCAACCTCAAGAATATAACCATATTCTAAAGTTTCTCCAATATTTATAACATCTAATGATGAAATTTCACCTTCGGTCAACCACTGAAAACCTGTATAAGGGAGACATTGCGACATGGCCCAACCGTATAGATTGTTTGCATCTAAATACATTAAGTATTCAGACGGTTTGCTGGCATCGTATTCAGAGAGATATTTATGATTGGCTTTTGAGAACCTTTCTGAATAAATCTATACATATCAATGTTAGTTAGCAGCTCCAGCTCAATTTCTGTTGTCTTGAGCATAGCATCCCAAGACAGACCAGGAGTTGTATAATAACGAGCCGGATCAAGAGAGTAAATTTTCTGATAAATTTCTCTGAAATTTTGGAAAATGTCTGCTAACAAAACCATATCAGTTTTAAGATACAATTCCATGTAATCTTTTAAGGTTTGACAACCAAAAACTGTCCAGACATGTTGAGCATGTGCATAATCTTCTTCGGTACATTCGGAGTTTGTATGGCTATTAAAGAAATTTTCTCTCGAAGGTAGAGAGCTCTCATTTAAGCGACTCTCTGAGTCTAAATATTCGTATGGGAACACCCCCTTTCTATGAACCAGGTTGAATTGGTCATCAAGTGGGACGAAACGTCTGACACTTTCAAACCTTTCAACACTTAAGTTTGAGCTTATCGCATCTAAACTTGTTGCCATGAAACATTTACGCTTATGGTCGGGTTTTGCTCTTCAAACACTTTGAGTTGTTTCAAAGGGAGAGGAAACTCCATGTTTTTAAAATTAAGCGTTAAATGCTCGCTTAATTGGATGACGGTGGCGGTAATATCGTCGATGGCATAGCTGCTGCTTCTATTCGCATTGCCTTGCGGTGTTTTAAAAGCGGAAATTAACGCCCGCTTGAAGTAAAACTCATCGGAATTTTTCACGTTCACCAACGCTTTTTTCGCCTCAAGCGTTTTTGGTAAAGCGATCCAACTCGATACTTTTAATGGAGTGTATTTGTTCACCATGCGAAGAATTTTTGCCAGGCTCCAGCCACTATCCTTCTCCTGGAATTCATCCATTTTCGCCTTTATACTCGCAGAGTGATCTATGAATGCATCCTCAAGGCTTGTTGACTGAGTTACAATACCCATTTCTGTTTGATGCGACTTCACAGATCTTATCACCTCCTCATCAACATATTTTACATACTCTGCGAAGAGCTCGAAATTAGCCTTCACAGAAATATGCATATGTAAAATATTTTTGAGGAGAGGGAGTAGAGCCGCTGATGCATCGCACATAAATTCTTCCGGCAGAAGAAGTTCATCCTTTCTGTTCTCGAAAGAATATGTGCATATCCGGTTCTTGAAACCGCTTGCGATCAGCTTTACCTGCTCATTCACTGGGGTGAAAACACGGATCTTGTGAGCATTTGTTCTGAAGTGCGTGCTCCATTTCGCTTGTAGCATGTACACATCACACGCAGAACAATAAATAGCATGCTTGGGTGTTGGCATAGCAGTTTTATTGTAGCTGGTGCTGGAAATTGGGTTGCCGATGCTAGATCCAGTGGTGTAGTTGAAGAGGGTGGTGTAGTTGGAGAGGGTGGTGAAGCTGGGATTGAAGGCATTAGATCCGGTGGTGTAGTCGAAGTGGGCGTTGAAGGTGGGATTGGCGATTGTAGATCCGGTGGCGTAGTGGAAGTGGGCGTTGAAAGTGTTGGAGCTGTTGTAGCCGTTATAGTTGTTGTAGTTGTATCCGATGTGGGTAGTAGGTCCGTTGTAAGTGGCGATGGTGTGGGTGGTGACAGATCCGTGTGGGGTGGCAAAAGGGCCGCTAGCGTTGGCGGTAGGCCCCCTGAGGAGAACGTTCGATATTATCACCGGCTTATCTCTTCTGGTGTGGGTGGTGGCATCTCCGTTGCGAGTGGCGAATGGTCCGTTGGAGGTGGCAGCAGGTCCGTTGGCGGTGGCGATGGGTCCGTTGGGGGTGGCAATGGGTCCGTTGGGGGTGGCGAATGGTCCGTTGGAGGTGGCGATGGGTCCGTTGAGGGTGGCCATGGGTTCGTTGGCGATGTTGTTGCTTCTAAACACAACATTGTCAAAATAGTTTGGGGTGTTGTCGCGATCCATGTTCTTATTATAACTAATATAATTGAACGTTTGGTCGCAATCAGCGTTGGGGTTGTTGTTGTTGTTGCACTTGACAGATGATAGTTCAGGAACTTCTGATCCGGGTTCAATGAAGGAAAGGAGCCTTTATAGCTCAGGGACTGATTTTTCTATTACTTCATTCAATTGATAAATATTAGAGATAGGAACAAACAGGTTTAAGAGGATATAGGGTATGATCCGGTGCATCTACAATACAAGCGTGTACACTTTTTGAAGAAACTTCCCACGCCCGAAGTCATAAAACAATCAAAATAATGTGAAGATGAAAGAAGATATCCTAAAAATCAGTGAAATCTGGGGCATTCGATGAGTCTGATATTAAAAATTGACACGTAAACCACAAGTCATAAAACTAGAATAATTAGGAGAAAACAATTACAGAAGCCCATCCATACATTACCTGAATACATGATTAGTCCTTTACCCTTGCCACACGCACCCAGAATAGAGCTGTTTACCCTTGTCAGTAGGTGTCTACAGGCGTCAAATTTACGATCGAACCTTTTTCTCTAACAAATACCTGTTTACAAGTGTGCGCCGCACTTGTGTTCCTTCGCCGTGTAGAAAAACGGTCTGTTCACACTCTTCAGAAAAGGGAGAGTAAATTAAATGCGCACGTGCCTGATCGAGCTCTCAACCCACCCCTGAAAAAGTAAACAAACAAGTCGATGCGTGCACTTGTGCGCCTGTGATCGCATAACCCCTCCCACTTCAAATCTGAATTCTAATGAGCGGTCCCTTATTAAACCGGTTTTTTAATGATCGGTCCCTTTTCCCCCAACCCCCGAAAAAATAGACGAACAAGTCGATGCGTGCACTTGTGCGCACGTGATCTCATAACGCCCTCCCACTTAAAATCTGAATTTAAATGAGCGGCCTCTTATTAAACCAGTTTTTAATGATCGGTCCCTTTTCCCACCCCGAAAAAGTAGATGAACAAGTGGATGCGTGCACTTGTGCGCACGTGATCTCATAACCCCTCCCACTTAAAATCTGAATTTTAATAATCTCACGCTACTTCAAAAAAGGGACAGTTATTACCCCCCTCCTCAAAAGGTCACAAAGGCCCATGACGAATGGTTCCCGCACTTCCCCCTCCCTAAAAGAGGGATTCGTACCTGCATATTAATGATCGGTCCCCTCACACCCCTCCCTCAAAAAGGGTCAGGTGCCTGCATATTAATTAGGGTCACGTAGGGTCATAAATCATTAATTATTCACATAACGTAATTAAATTGACACCTACTTCCTGTCACAGAACATACAATTCCCTACTACTAGCAGCATTAACCAAATTTAGTGGCTCTGAGTACAAACCAAAGCGCAAGTACGTAGTACTTGATTTGCGATTTTTCTGGTTTTTTTATATGGGGGGCGAATGGGGGGAGGAGAACATATTAAGACAAATTTGGTGGCTATAGCTCTTATAGCCTTTTGAGATATGCTGAAAAACCGGGTCAAAAAATCGATAAACACTGATTAAGAAAACGGGGCATGTTATCGCTCATTTGAAATAAACTTGATCTGCGCATGGTATATACAAATCTAACAAGTCTAAGCTTAGTTCTATAGCCCTTGTAGTCTCTGAAATCGCTCATACAGACGGACAGACGGACGAACAAACAGACGGACAGGGCTTAATCAACTCGGATAGTGACGCTGATCAAGAATATATATACTTTATGGGGTCGGAGATGCCTCCTTCTCCCTGTTACATACTTTTGCACAAAACTATTATACCCTTTTTACCCATTTTCAATGTGTTCAGGGTATAAAAACTGTAGGAAATTTCCGTTGATACAGCGAGTTTCGAGCTCGCTTCTGATAGCGCGCCACGCAACACCTCTACCATCGAGCTAAAGCAGCATTATAATTTGTCAAAATCTGATCTAAGAAACACACATGCACAAACAATCGCTTTATAATTCGAAAAAAAGCTCACGCATGTAAATGTGCATATACATATGTGTGTGTTTGTGTGCACACGCATACAAAAAACGTCTGCGCTTGGAGCTTGCCACCACGTGGTTTGCCAATATACAAATACAGTTTCTTTAATAACTTCTGTTTTTTTAAGCGATTTTGGTGAAATTTTAATACATTCTTATTGTACTATTGTACATTTATATGTTGACAAGCAGCCTAAGTAGTAGAAATTGTGTGTCTCTAGGTCACATAATCTACGAAAAAGGCTTGAAATATTAGAGGTTGTTGAAGATTTTTATCGGTTTTAGGAAAACGGTGTGGGTTATCGATCATTTGATAAATATAAAAATAAACTTGATGTGCGCGTGCCATGGACGAGTCTATAGCCGAAAAGTTGAAGTTTTTAGCTCTTATAGTTTCCGAGATCGACGCGTTCATACAGACGGACGGACGGGCGGACGGACGGACAGACGGACATGGCTAAATCGACTCGGCTGTTGATCTTGATCAAGAATATATATGCTTTATGGGGTCAGAGATGCTTCCTTCTGCCTATTACATACATTTGCACAAAACCATAATACCCTTTTTAAGCTGCAAAAAGCAGCGAAGACACTAATGCACAAATGCAACAATTTATACAAAAGTTGAAATAGACGAAAGGCGGGTAAACAAAGTAAAAATATCGGCTGAAAATGTTGCAAAAGTTGTGAATGTTTTTGATGGCAACTATATTCCGGTGACAAAATGGTCTGAGATTTTCGAGCATAATGCTGGTCTCACAGAAAAATAGAAGTACGTGCAAGCAAGAGGCAAAATGTGGGGCGCTGCCAGTCTGATTTTAGAAGCCGAGTGCGTGAGAGATTTTGCTGAGCTGAAAGAAAAGCTAGTTGCCGAGCTTACGAGTGACCAGAATAGTGCAGATATCCATAAAGCATTGAGTGATAGTAAAAAGAACAAGAATGAGTCGCTTCACGAATATATGCTGAGCATAAGAAAGTTGGCCAGTGTTGGAAATTTAGAAGAAGCAGCTGTGTTACGCTACATAGTCAACGGCTTACAAGTTAAAAGTGAATACAAAGTGGGAATGTATCGGTGAAAATCAATTAAGTCGCTCTGAGAGGAATATGATTTATTTGAATTGGTAAATGAAGCAGGAAGAAAAAACACCGAGAGAAATGCATACACAACAGCTGAAGTTTTCGACTGCCTTATGAGAGAAAAGAGTTTTGTTTTAATTGTGGCTCAAAAGAACCCAAACGAAAGGAGTGCACCGCGCCAACAAAATGCTTTCAGTGTAACGAAGAAGGGCACATTTCGCGCAACTGCCCACAAAAGACAAATCATGTTCGTGTTGATGTAGACCAAAGTCGCGTAAAAACAATTTGTATACGACGTTTCGATTATCGATGAAAGTGTGCTGAAGAAATTGGACAACATAAACATTTTTCAAAGTATGTCGAAGTTGCGTGGCCTTGGCAATAAATGAACACAACCAGTTGGTGCTTTTAATGCGCAAATAAAAATGGATGATGTTGACACTGTGCAAAAATTTTTAACTGTTGCAAACGGCAATATGAACTGTAATGCCATCTTAGGCAACGATTTCATTAGGAATTTTCGATTTTCTTTCGGTCCAGATGGATTTAAGTTTGCAAGCCAGAAGAGAAAAAAAAGCTGGAAATGAGCATCCCTTGGATGTGCTGAATATTTTTGAAACGGCAGGTAAAATTTCAGAGCCGCCGCAGTTCCAAAAGAGTGTAGAGGAGCTAGTCGCAAGCAGATACCAGTTGACAACAGTATTAAAAGAGTGTCCAATGTAACTTCGCATTATACCAGATGGAGTTATCAAGCCGTTCCGCCAGTCTCCAAGTCTTGAAGGCAGTAGTAGGGAACTGTATGTTCTGTGACAGGAAGTTGCTGTCAATTTAATTACGTGATGTGAATAATTAATGATTTATGACCCTACGTGACCCTAATTAATATGCAGGCACCTGACCCTTTTTGAAGGAGGGGTGTGAGGGGACCGATCGTGAATATGCAGGTACGTGATCCTTTTTTAGGGAGGGACAAGTGAGGTAACTAATCGTCATGGGCCTTTGTGACCTTTTGATGAGGGGGGAGCTGAGCGTGGGTGCCCGATCATTAAAATTCAGATTTTAAGTGGGATGGGTTATGAGATCACGTGCGCACAAGTGCACGCATCGACTTGTTCATCTACTTTTTCGGGGGTGGGAAAAGGGACCGATCATTAAAAACTGGTTTAATAAGAGGCCGCTCATTAAAATTCAGATTTTAATTGGGAGAGGGTTATGAGATCACGTGCGCACAAGTGCACGCATCGACTTGTTTGTTTACTTTTTCAGGGGTGGGTTGAGAGCTCGATCAGGCACGTGCGCATTTAATTTGCTCTCCCTTTTCTGAAGAGTGTGAACAGACCGTTTTTCTACACGGCGAAGGAACACAAGTGCGGCGCACACTTGTAAACAGGTTTTGTTAGAGAAAAAGGTTCGATCGTAAATTCTAATGTATGGGATAAAAGAAAGACAACATGTTTTCATTTTACAGATTTTTTGTCAATTTATTTATTGGTTTGTTTATACTACAATTTATTTAAATTATTTTTTCTAGCTTAGGATTAAATAGTTTTATGTATCATTCTATTACTTAATTTAGTGTACTGTGATATAAGGCGTTCTAGTTTTTGTATTCGTATAATATAAAAGTGACAGGCGCAGGTGTCACATCCACTTATTGTCTGATCTGAGGACCAGGGACATATTGTTAAATGTTCTCCGTATTGCGATGTTCTAATGTGAGATTTTTCGTATTTGGTGAAATATTCTCGGTATTCCGCCAACAGCCGTTGATGCTCAGGAAAAATCATCCCATCAAATTCGGCTAGAAAATCATCAATTTTCTTTACAATGGAGATGTAGCCAAATTTTGAAATTAATCCCATTTCTGTACTGTACTTCTTCAAGATAAAATTAGAACTGAATGCAGCCTTGATACTGGGAGCCTACTTATACAGCTGACTCTTTTTTTAAAAATATTTCTCTATAGTTGTTTGCATCTCTTTCTATTTCTCGTCCCATCTTTTTAGAAATTTCAAAGCATAAACGAGTTAAATCTATTTCTTCGTCATTTCTATAAGTTACATTTAAATCGGTGAACCGTATATCATTTTTTTGAGTCATTGCACATTTGGGAATAATATGGTTATAATATATACTTGTAATTTGATTTTTCAATAATGTATTCCAACATAAGAAAGATGTAAAAAATATACCCAATCGTATAAACGATCGCCAGGATTCGCCATCAAACTCAATTTTATTACCATATTGATTTAATACTAAAATACATTGATTTTCCGGTTTTCTATACCTAAAATGACACTTTACTGTATCAAGTAGGGGGTGATCAACTATTGTATCAGGCATTAAGAACTCAAACTGTTCAAGCCTTAACTGGATATATTCCTTGTGCGTTAACAATCGAATCCACTCCTCCTTTTCTAGGCCAATGAAATTTCGTTTATGTTGTTGCATCCAGATCATGGGTGTAAATGCTCTTGTAGTTGAAAATCCACACTTTACTTTTAGCTTAAGATCTACATAATATTCAAATCCGAAAATTAATTCATGATCTTGAGGCTTCCTACACTTTCTCGCTTTTTTTAACTGTTGCGTGGTCATGTTGGTTGACATCTGAATCAAACTAACTCTAAATTAACGTACGCGCACCTTTTAAGGCACCGACTCTCATTAAATCTTTTCAGTATGTTACATAAAGTTGAGGCAAGATGTTGAAGGTAGATAGAAACTCTTGCGTTTTGGTTGATTTCCAATATGTATTTGGAAACGATAATCAGGTTTTCGTTAAGGAACTAGCATTCATGCAGGGTGGTTCGGTTATTCCAAATTTCTTTCACTTCAAACCACCCTACAATATAAAGGAGCTGGATGAAGTAAATCAAAAGACTAATTTAATAGCCCAAGAATATGTAGATGGTTTGGATTGGTCGGATGGAGATATTTCATATTTAGGGCTGGAGGATATATTAACGCCATTAAACAGTTTCGCCTCAATCATTGTAAGGGGCGATGCTAAGAAACAATTTTTAATGAAATATTTATCTTCAAACATAATTGATTTGGAGCTTGAAGAAAGTTTAATACACTTCCCAAACTATTTCACAAATTGCAGAATACATAAAAAATCTTCAAACCAATGCGCACTTAATAATTTATTCAAACTTTTTGTAATTATGGAATGTTCAAATTTCGAAATTTATGGAAAATAAAAATGCATCAAATTTTATATTTTTTTAATTGAGCTGTTTTTATTTATTTATTTATTTTCTTAATAACTATAATAGGTATAATATGGTGCATTCAAATGATGCATAAAATCCTTGAACATCAATAGCAACTCGCTCCAGATCCATTTTTAGAAGTTTGTTTTTGATGCTTATACTAGACGATGCGCTGAACTAATCCAGTCAACGGAGAATATTCAACTAATCGATCATGCATAAGCAAACAATATACTTTTGTGTTCCTAGAACTTGCATTCTCCAGTTCGATAGAAACTCTCACATCAATTGGTCCCGTTTTAACAGCCTCATTCTGATGCGAAAGATCAATAACAATAATCGGCGCCTTTTCCTTAAACTCGCTAGGTGAAAGCAGCGGCCGAGACTCTTTCATATAATAGCTTTGTTGGAAATTTGCATACATGTCGTAGAGGCTAGCGAAACGTTCTCGTCCAAAATTAACATTCATGTCATCATATGGATACGTTTCAGAATTCAAGTACACTTTTATGTTTCTCAAGTGATTTTGAATTAGTGCTCCATTTAGTGTAAATGCTATTATCGCAAAACGGGGGCGCTCCCTGTTGGCTGCAAGCTTAACATTCCATATATGATGGGAGCCCTCCGCTAGTGCGGGATTAAGATAGCAGTCCCAGCTACGAAATGCTATTGGTAACGAACCACCGTTTTTAGTCAAACTGAACATTGCCAATTTCTTTTCATCGCTAAGTGCTACATGTGGTATTTTCCATGTTATATTGGAAATATTCAGTTTAAATTCAACATCTCCAATTTTCGAATAAAATACATCTTCCATGCTTTTAGTCATGAGTAGTATAAGCTCATGTTTACAATTTAACAAGACTTTATTATAGTCTTCTCCAAATCCAAGTAAGAATTTAAGAGGAACGGAGAAATTAAAATATCCACCGTTTGCTAGCTGTTTATCAGATCCATTAAACCATCCAGAGTTACTAAGCATGTGACTCTCGCTCTTGTTGATTGAAATGTAGTTTTTTAAGGTGGTCGTTGTACCAACAAATCGTGTGCGATCGATTTCAATGCCATTCAATTCATATCGAATTTCATCAAACAAATAACCCATACAATTGTTTTTTAATTTACCAGCGTTAGTAGGTGTGTTGTCAGCCAAACAAATCGAGCCCTCAATATTAATAAAACTCTCGCTCGGTAATACATAAAGATCCTGATTTTGGATTGTAATTCGAACTTCATCATTAGTCTTAAATGATTGAAGGTAGGGTGAGTAACTATGATATTCTTTTTTTATTATGCTCTCGTCGGAATAGGGCTTCTCTCGAACATTCAAGATATCGCTCATTGCGTTCTGATTGTAAGACCCAAAGACTTTAAAAATAATCTGTTTGCAGGTGTAAGAGTTCTCCTTACTGATCTTGTTTCCTCTGTGTTAGAACTCGGAATGTTTGAGGTGGGGTTATTACACGCATATTTATTGTAAATAATCATTGTCGTGGTCTTAAATGTAAGCGAACTGTAACGCTCTCTTCACGTAAATTAACTAAATTTCCGTCTTGATCAACAATCCGTAAAATTAATGACTGAATCTCTCTCGTGTTCACTGGCAAATAAATCAGGTTGATAGGTTTCTCGCTCATTTTATAGCCTGGTGGTACGTTGAGAGTAAATTCATGCAACGCATGACTTGATTCTTCGTTCACATATGATCCGCTTACAATATTACACTCCAAGCGAATTGTATTCACTTTCAATATATCGACAGGTTGATCTGAGGTATGTACGGTATTTGACTTTAGCTCCCTTTTATAAAATCCAAATAATTTGCCAATAGTACGCTCTCTGTCAAAATATATGGGATGTTCCTTAGTTGAAATCATGACCTGAAGTGTGTTGTTGTTGCTCTCGATAAGTGGATGATTTATTTTTTTGGGTTCTACTTCCTTCATTTTCTCTAATATAACATTACTTATGTCATTTAGCTCGTAGGATCCCACGGGAATCTCGAATACATGTTCTCCAATATGGAATAAATTATTATCATGATCCACATTTGGAATCGAGTTATACATGTGAAAATCGATAAGAGCACATTCATAATCCGTATGTAGTATAATAGGCGGAAAGTAGTTTGCCGATAAAGTTGAACTGCATCCTGTTAACGTAAGTGTTGTTGACATTTTGACAAGTTGCGTGTAAGTGAAGTTTCAATGAACGTTCTTGTCGTTATATTTCAAATTCGAATGAAGTCTGCAAATCCTCGTCTATACCGTCCGTTATCTATGGGGTCATCTTTACAAATTAATAGGGCGAATGGTCCGTTGGCGGTGGCAATGGGTCCGTTGGGGGTGGCGATGGGCCCGTTGGCGATGTTGTTGCTTCTAAACACAACATTATCGAAATAGTTTGGAGTGCTGTTGCGACCCATGTTCTTATTATAACTAATATAATTGAACGCGTGGTCGCAGTCAGCGTTGAAGTTGTTGTTGTTGTTGCACTTGCTGAAAGCCATTTTACACACAAAAAGTTTTTTGTTTTGAGTTTGAAGGTCAAAATTAGACAGATCCGTGGGGGGTGGCGAAAGGGCCGCTAGCGTTGGCGGTAGGCCCCCTGAGGAGAACGTTTGAAATTATAACCGGCTTATCTCCTCTGGTGTGGGTGGTGGCAGATCCGTTGGGAGTGGCAATGGGTCCGTTGACGAAGGCGAATGGTCCGTTGGAGGTGGCAGCTAGGTCCAATGAACTACTGGGATGATGGGTTGCTAATGGCGGATTCTAACCGCTGACGATTTTACGCAATGGTCCTTGGAGGGCTTGCGATCCGTTGGTTAGCTATTGTTAAAACATTAACATTGCAATATGCAGAAACAGCTGAGAGATAGCGACATAATCAAAAATAGAAGCGTTGCTGCAGTCATGGTCTGTATCTTAAGCAATAAATTGAGGTTTTAGAGAGACCATGTTCAAGAACTACTGATACGGGTTCAATGAAGGAAAGGAGCCTTGCTGAAAGCCTTTTACACACAAAAAGTTTTTTTATTGAGTTTGAGGAATTGAGGTTTTAGAGAGACCATAGTTCAAGAACTACTGATACGGGTTCAATGAAGGAAAGGAGCCTTTATAGCTCAGGGACTGATTTTTCTATTACTTACAATATAAATTTGAGATAGGACCAAAGTGACACGTAAACCACAAGTCATAAAACTAGAATGATGAGAGATGAAAGAAGTACAACAAATAAACAACAATAAACAACAAATAAACAACAAATAAACAACAATAAACAACAAATAAACAACAAATAAACAACAAATAAACAACATTAAACAACAATAAACAGCAAATAAACAACAATAAACAACACTAAACAACAAATAAACAGCAAATAAACAACAATAAACAGCAAATAAACAGCAAAAAACAACAAATAAACCACTGGTTTCGTATTTAAGAAAATGAAGGAACATATTCTGAAGGAATTAACAAAGACAAGAAACGCATTAAAACGAAAATTTCAAAGCATAAAATTAGGGAGAGAAGAAAATGAATATCAATTAGAAGAGACATTTAAACCAATTACGCAACCTCTTAAAAAACTCATCACTGGAAATATACTACCCAATCAGCCTTTAAAGACGAAGAAAGAAGAAAATGAAGATTATACAAAACAAGAAATTAAAGTAGATCAAAACTATAGTAATGTATCTCATGATACATATGATGAGGAAATCACAGAAGATCAATTCTATTCTCAACCTTTTGTGTCAACTAATGAAAGCAATAATCAGCATACTGTAACAAGCAATGTGAGTTATAATTTAAATCTGAGTGAGCTAGAGCGAAAGGGCGAGCTTGATAAAGCCTTTGGCCCCTACAAGAAAAGCGGAGAAATGAAATTGGGAGCAACTAAAATAATTGTAGATGATAATGAACTAATATTAGAAACCGGTGAAAAGTGGAAACTAACACCGGGATTATATTCTTTAATCTACCGTAAAAACCCCCAAGGCTATGACGAAATGGATTTGGAATCATATCAGAAAATTTTAATAAAAACCAATGCTCATAGAAGAAATCACTTACATAATGATGCTCTTAAGGGTAATCGCTCTAAAAAATATCTCACAATCATAAAAAAACTGTTTCCATCAATGAACGCGCCTAGTGCGATGTCTACACCTAACCGCCGTACAAAATCTATTCATGAAGGGGGCGGTCTAATGACACTTAATACGTAATAAAGCCTGCTGATCGAGTCTACACGTGCACTCGTGTGCCTTCGCCTGTGATCGCATAACCCCTCCCTCTTCAAATCTGAATTCTAACGAGCGGTCCCTTATTAAACCGGTTTTTTAATGATCGGTCCGTTTTCCCCCAACCCCCGAAAAAATAGACGAACAAGTCAGTAAAGCCAGATAGTCATAAACACTTGAACACACGAGTGAAACATTACATGAACCCCTCTCATACATTACATGAATACATGATTATGTCTTTACACCTTGAAGCGGTACCACAGAATAGAACCGTGTTACTTGTCATATGTTATAACAGTCACGTTTACATCGAACTCCCTGAACAAAACAGACGTTAACAAATGTGCGTGCACTTGTGCACATCGTGAGCTACATAAACTCACTCGCACACTCTTAAGAAAAGGAAGTTAACATGAAATGAACACGAACATATTGAACAGCTCATTACTAAAATACGCACCAACCATGACGATTGGTTCCCTCACTTCCCCCTCCTAAAAAAGGGACCACGAACCTGCATATTAACGATCGGTCCCCTCACGGCCCTCCCTCAAAAAGGGTCAGGTGCCTGCATATTAATTAGCGGTCACGTAAGGTCATAAATCATTAATTATTCACATCACGTAATTAAATTGACAGCAACTTCCTGTCACAGAACATACAATTCCCTACTACTGAGGTGAATACAATTCACATCACGTAAATAAATTGACAGCAACTTCCTATCACAGAACATACAATTCCCTACTACTGAGGTGAATACATTTTTTTTTATACATCTAAAAATCAGAATTAGATTATGAACTTATTCTATAATGACCCCAAGCATATGTTTGGATGCCATCTTCTCTTATTTTTCTCTTATCATCTAATCCACTTAAAGTGGTTTTCTTAACTCTATGCGTATATAAATTATGGAACTTAGTTCTAAACATTAACATACTATCACATAATTTCTTATTTTCCAATAAACATTCCTTATAACTATTTAAATTTAATTTATCTAACGCAGATTTTTTGACTCCTTTAGATTTTTTTATGCACCCTCCGCCTTCAAGCGATAAGGAGTACATCTTTGCCCTTAAACCTACAAACTCGACCATTCTTTTGCCGCAGTTTTCGTCTTTCATCATTCCTAACACCTTTTTATTGCACCTTTTTATCCCGTATTTAACCGCTAAATCTTCGGGGTATTCCGAAGTATCAAACTTCATATCCACATCTTTGCTTATATCCGCAAAGAAATCATTCGTTTGAATGGAATAAATAAATGAGTCTGTATCCATATAATTTAATTCAACTGCCTCTTGGAATTTGGGCTTCATGTAATCATAGTGGAAATCATACATTTTCCACTTTGATAATTCTAAGACTGTGAACCCTAAATACATCGGCTTATCATAAGTATTATGAAGTCGCTTCATCTGTATGGCATACATGTCTTCAGCAAATTGTGCAGAGCTATGAAAACTAGCCTTTGCAATCAGCGCTCGTGCTCCCAACCGATTGCGGCTCACTGTTTCCCAAGACGTGACTAGCTTGACATTTTTCCGTTTTTCAACGTTTTCCATCGTTTTCCCATAAACGGCATTGTTCAATAGCGTGAAGAAATCTTTCTCGAAATTGTTCTGTGCCATTGTTCTATGATGTGTGTTAAGATCAATGTATTTTTTCAGCCAAGCCGACTGTTTGAATCTTAACACACGATGGATTTTTGTCAGCTCTAGTCCGTTTATCAAGCACTGCTGACCTCAGGTCAGCAATTAGTTTGTTGACTTTTGCTGCCGCTGTGGCCCTTTAGTTAAGCGGACAAAACGGAAGATCATTATGCAACTCGTGTAGGCTTGATGGATACATTAAATCATCGCCTATCGGTGGAAGAAGCTGAAGCTGTAAAAAACTCAAATTGAGAAATGGCTGCAACAAGGTATCGTACGTAAGTCTGTCTCAAACGTTGCCAGCAGAGTGGTCGTCGTCAAAAAAAAGGACAAGGACCAGGCACTGATTCTGACACTTATTCGATTTGTTAACTACATTTTTCAACAGCTGATCA
Organism: Drosophila colorata; assembly: GCA_035041545.1. NCBI lineage: Eukaryota > Metazoa > Arthropoda > Insecta > Diptera > Drosophilidae > Drosophila > Drosophila colorata. The sequence goes on from JAWNLD010000088.1 coordinate 17,291, forward strand.
ATGAGGATGGAAACCAATTGTATATGGATGGCATTATCATATACGCGGACTTGTCAGATGATTGTGTGCACAAGACTAAAGTGGTGCTACAGACCGCCGCAATGTATGGATTGGAAATAAATTGGAAGAAATTTAGTTTTTTACAGTCGCGCATCAGTTTTCTTGACCATGTTGTAGAGGATGGTAAAATTTGGCCAGGCAAGGAGAAAGCAACAGCAGTCAGCCGATTCGGTATACCAAAAAATGTCAAAGATGTACGCAATACCTCAAATTACATAAGTTTATCACCAGTTTTCGCCTGTCGTGATCGATGCATTCAACAAAAATCAAGTTAAATTATAAGATACTAGTGAATTATCAATAAAAAAAATTGTTCAGTACAAATTGTGCATAAAATTATGTTATTGTAATATTTCTTAATTTTTTCCGTTGACATGTGAGTTAGAATGAGTGAGTAGCAATTGTTTTGGGGTCTTTTTTTTGCAAAAGAACTAAAATTGAAAGACCATGGTTGGGTGGGTATAGAAGTGGTGTGTCGACCAACACCTTAGACCACACTTCATATCATTCGTCAGCAATCTAAGCCATCATAATCGTGCATAAGTAACGCTGTCTGGCGCTAGCATCAAGATTTGAATTGGTGATTAGTTTTTGTTTTGTTTTTTTTCGAGCGTTGGCTCATAAGAATGTATTTAGTTTCTGGAGGGACTCTAAAATAAAACCGTAAGGTAATGATGAACAGTAGTGTCAGCAAAAACAACACCCACAGCGAAAGAGCTAGAAATTAAAGGTTCCCGACTCGCTGATTCTTCTGGTGTTTAGTGCGGTTTATCTATGTTTAAGCTATGTGGTTTTCATAGGTAATCCGTATCCCATGTTTGGTCTCTTAGTTTGGGTTCCGTAAAACTTAATTTAACAATTTTTTTTTTGGCCCGAAACGGGGACTGAAGACTGCTGCAGTGAGTCTCGGCTATGGAAAGGAAAAGGCTATGGACCAGGAAGAGAAGCTCATCGGCAAAGATTTAAATAAAAACCAGATAACATCTGTTTAAGTTAAGGGCATAAATGGGTACAGGTAGTACGTAAGCTGCTTAACTTACTTGGGTAATTATTGACAACCAGTTTATGAAATAATAGTTGATTTTTCAAGGGAAGTCCTTGGTTTTTTTAAGAAGTTGTTTTGCGCGAGTGAATACTTGTATACACCGTTGGAACTCGAGTGATCGAGTATTATCGACCGTGGATTTTAGTATATTGGGTACTTGCTTAACTGTACAGCCAATTACATAATCAATATTCTATCACTTATATGAGCAATTTTCGCATGGGTTGGAACCAGTTTTGAAGCCTAGTAGTTTTGTGTTTGGCTGGAATACAAAGAGTATGTGCAAATGTCACTTTGTCCGGTTTATACAGAGTTGAAGGATAATTAATAGGTGTTCGAAATCTGAAATTTGCTAATTAGATTTAATAGCTCAAATTTAATCTACATCTACATACCATATTTGGTAACCCAAATTCTGGCCAATCTGCCGCTTTGTTTTGATTTTTGTGTGGAACAGCTGATTTTGTATGTTTACCAAAAGATGAAATCAATTTAAAATTTAATCAAAATCAATTGACAGAATTATAAATTCTTAGTGAAAAAAACTTTTTATATCACGCGCCTTACCATTCAATCTGTAATTGAGAATGGCGTCTTCTTAAATAAAATGCTTATCGATATGAAATGTGAATATCGATACTTTTCTTCATTCCCATATATTTGTTATTTTTCGGAGAAATGTATGGAAGAAGCGAATGTCATGCAGTGTTTAACTAAGATTAGGGGTCGGGACTATGTACTCTGGTTTTGTTATTAGCCAAATAATATGCGATCGACTCTTGACGCTTGAGTCATGGTAATGGGGTATATTAATAAATATCAAAAGCAAACACGTTTTTACAAAGTAAAACTGTCAAAAGTAATCCAAAAAATTTCTGATATCAAAGAAAACACCTATACACGAGGTAACGATCTAGCGGCGAAAGCACATTCCAGCCACAGCATTTCTGATATAAAATTTGGGTGACGAAGGATATTCAATTTAATATATGATCAATACACTGCAAAAAGAAAATCGGCCTCCGATTTCACTTCCCCCTACTGGTGTTGGTTTAAATCAACCTATTGTGCTCTCTTATAGAACACAAAACTAATATTCTCACTTGGCTATCAGAATGTAAGAGGTCTTTTTAGTAAACTTAGCAATCTGTACCTTAATAGTCTATCTTTTCCTTTTCATGTCATCGTCTTCTCTGAGACATGGTTAAGGCCTGACATCTTAAAAACTGAAATTTTATCTAACAAATTTTCTATCTATAGAAAACATCGCACTCCTCGTCGTGGTGGTGGTGTGCTTATTTCAGTTGACGTTGATTTTCTTCGGAGGTTGTAATAACAGACTTTGGTATAGATATAGAATTTGTTGCTATCAAATTGTACACTCATGGTGTTTGCATTTTCATTACTTGTTCGTATATTCCTCCTTCTTCAAATAATTCTGTCTATTCTTTGCATTTATCTGCTATACATTCTGTCTCCTTTATGCCTTCCGATTTTCTTGTTGTTCTGGGTAATTTCAATATTGCCGGAACTAGTTGGATTTCTAGTCCCGACTCTACTGTGTTGACTTCCACGACCCAAAATGATTTTCTTGACAATTTATTTGGGATGTCATTGTGTCAAATCAATGGTATCCCAAATTCTCTAAATAAAGTGCTTGATCTTATTTTTATTTTCGATCATTCCTTCTTATCTGTTTCCCGTACTGAGTCCATATCATGTCTTGAAGATCCCTATCACCCCACTTTAGAGGTGTTGATTGATTTACCTGCCCGGGTGCTACGCACAGGCAGTAAACCTCCAGACCGAGCTCGACATGGATAGTGCAATCACAATTTTTTATTCTACTTTAAATAATTTATATTATATATGTGTCCCGGTTTGTAATTCACTTGGTCTAACAAACCTATGTGGTTAATAAACTTAAAAAATATAAAGTCAAGGATGTATAGAAAGTTCAAGAAAACTCGCTCTTTCTTGGATTACTCTCGACATCTGATAGGTCGATCCAATGTCTCTGTCCTAAATAACCAATGTTATAAGGATTACCTGAAGAGTTGTAGGTTACAGTTCCAGTGGGATCTAAGGCGGTTTTATAATTTCGTTAATGCGAAACGTAAATCATCAACACTACCATTAACCGTATTTTTCAAAACACGACAGCAGACTCAGATCTGGCCATCGCCGATATATTTGCTAAATTTATTCAAACGACTGACAGTTCTCAAGATTACCAATTGGGTCTGCCTTATCCTTATCACGTAAACGACCTGTATTTTCACCGGGACCTGATGGACTGCAATGGACCTAAGTGCTTAGGTATTGCGCTGAAGGTCTAATAAAACCGTTGTATAAATTTTTCAAACTGCCCGTGGAGTTATGTTCTTTTCCTAACATTTGGAAAAAATCATTTATTATTCCTCTCCTTAAAAAAGGAAACAAGTCCAATGTTCAGAACTATAGAGGTATTTTTAAGTTGTCTGCTATTCCTAAGATTGTTGAGAAATTGATTACTTCTCAACTGCAATATCTTTGAAGATTTATAATTTCACCCTGCCAGCATGAGTTTGTGAAATTTAGATCTACTACCACTAACCTATTGGAATTCACTTCTTTTGTTATCAAGGGATTTCAAAAAAAATGCAAACAGATGTTATTTATACTGACTTCAGTAAGGCTTTTGACTCCGTTAATCATTCGCTTTTACTGCATAAACTTCATCTTTTGGGATTTCCAATTCTCTTCGTCTGTCCGTCTGTATGAGCGCAGCGATCTCGGAAACTACAAAAGCTAGAAACCTAAACTAAACGACTACAGATTCTCCTAATCCATAGGCAGTATAAGTTTATAATTTTTTTTACTTTCGATATCTTGCTCCGTTTGATTGTTATCGATAAAAATTGATTTTAAGACTTGGTTTTCTTGGCATATCTCGGAGACTATAAGAGCTAGAGCCATTTAATTTAGTTCATTATGTGCTCGTAATGGACACGCAGATTATAAATATTTTGGATTTTGGATACCTCCCCCATTCGCCCCCCATATAAAAAAAACGCCAATAAAATTCTACAGACTTGCGATTTGGTTTTTACATAGATTTGGATGCTCTTATTAAACACTGAAAGTTTCATGGCGATCATACTCTGAGTTGCATGCACCAGCCCGTAACAACTTTAGACGTCGACGTGCTATTATCAAAGGAATTAATGACCTTTGACAAGCATATTTTGGTGGAAATGGAAAAGTACTCATCATCGAATAAAGCTTATAAATTTTTATTGATGGTTATCGACACATTCTCTAAATATGCATGGGGAGTTGCATTGAAATCAAAATCAGCTAAAGAAGTTACTGACGCTTTATCAAGTATTTTTAAAATTCCACAAATTCCTAAGAGTCTACAAACTGATGATGGGAAAGAGTTCTTTAATGCTACTTTCAAAACTTTATGTAATATTCTGAAAAGATTAATTGAGTGTATCTGCCTTAAAAGCTAAGCGTGCGCTCATAAAAAGTTAGTTTGATCCAGATGTCAACCATCGTGGCCCCGCCGCATGTAAAAAAAACCCCGAGAAAATGTATACAGTCACAAGATCATATTATCGTGGAATCCTGGAGATCGTTTATTTGATTGGGTATATTTATACCCTGAACCCATTGAAAATGGGTAAAAAGGGTATAATGGTTTTGTGCAAATGTATGTAACAGGCAGAAAGAAGCATCTCCGACCCCATAAAGTTTATATATTCTTGATCGGCATGACGAACTGAGTTGAATCAGCCATGTCTGTATGTCCGTCCGTCTGTCCGTCCGTCCGTCCATCCGTCCGTCTGTATGAACGCAGCGATCTCGGAAACTATAAAAGCTAGAAACCTAAACTAAAGGACTATAGATTCTCCTAATCCATACGCAGTAGAAGTTTATCATATTTTTTCGATATCTTGCTCCGTTTCAATGTTATCGATATAAATCGATTTTAAGACTTGGTTTTCTTGGCATATCTCGGGGACTATAAGATTTAGAGCCATTCAATTTAGTTTATTATGTGATCGTAATAGATACGCAGATTATAAATATTTCGGATTTTGGATCCCTCCCCCCATTCGCCACCCATATATCAAAAAAATACTACAGACTTTCGCTTTGGTTTGTACATAGATTCAGATGCTCTTAGCACTAAAAGTTTCATAGCGATCATACTCTTAGCTTAGAAGTTATTCAAGAATTTATTTTCCATAGTGGGCCATGCGCAGCCGATATGTAAAGTGCGCAGATTAGTTCGTGCGTTTGTGTGTGAGTGTGTGTATGTGTGTCCAAGGTGGAACAGCATATGCCGAAGGATTCATGAACGAGGGGGTGCTCGGCCGTTAGTATGCGGACTCTTTATTCCTGTCGTCCTCCAGCTTTTTTTCGGACAACGCGCGGTAGACGGGCTATGCCCTTCCCATTCACTCGTGGGATTCAAAATGAACCAAAATATAAATAAAAATAATGTGTCTGAAGGGGCTCGAATTGCATCACCTTAGTCTTCAACCTGCACGGTTAAGCCTATTTCTGGCACCGCAGCTGTAGGGCTGCCGACCCCCACTCTAACAAGCGGTGATGTTGGTGGGGAGGATCCGGAAAGACCTCCAAATTCCTTGGATAAAGAGTTGGAGTGTGCCACTTTCTCGTCGAGATAAAGTTTGCCCCGGCAGGGTCCGATAGAGACATTGGTCTCTGAATCGGACTCTGACGTCACACTCAGTGATCTCGAAAATGCATCCAGGGACATATCTCAGATATTCGGTCTGACGGATGCAGTCCCCGAGATCGGCTTCATTAAAATGACAAACCGCGAATAGAAGCTGTTTAAGGCAGCTTTCGCCAAAGGGCTCCCCAAAGGAGCTGCTCTGAAAGCTGCAAAGGTGCCCCCCGCTGATGCCAAGGTCAAAAGGGATCGCTCTGAAAAAAAGTATCGGTTTGTCAAAGAAACCGAAAAATACTCATTCAGAGTCGACTGCGCCATCGTACAGTCAGATGGCGAGCGGTGTCAAGCTCGGCTTCATCGCGACTGATAGATCGTCACCCCTGACAGCGGAGCAAATGGCAACGCTAAAGGCGGTGATCTTATCGTCCACCCTGACGTATGTGACGCCAAGTGTGAAGCCAAAGTTCGAGGGTATTGTTCCGAGAACGGATTGGCTTATGCTCGTCTGCTACGACAACAACGCAGCCGAGTGGGGGAGGGCAAACTTCAGCCATATCAAGACCTGCATTTCGCTCGAAATTGGGCTGTTGGAGGAAAGCCAGTTCACCCGGGCGCACCTCATCCGAATTTACTTCGCCAACAGCCTGGAGCTGCCCAACGAGACGGTTCTGGCACACATAGGTGCCCAGAACGACTTCAGCACCAGCCAATGGAGGGTAGTTCAGCAGACTACGAGTGGCGCCATGCTGCACTTAGCCATCGTGGTGGATGACGTTGCAGTCGCTGATTAAGTGCAGCGGAAAGGTCTGGTACTGTTTTGGCAGGACCAGACTTATCCTTAAGAACACGGCGCTTAAGGAAAAGAGCAGCGACGGTCCCTCTACGTGAGACGCTTCAGCAACAGCAACAGTCGCAGTGCCGGTTGCTGCTGCCCCAACAACAAACCCGGAACCTGGCTCGGGTCCCTCGCACTATTGTGATCGACGCTCAGGTTGCGACAGACTGATTTGATCTCGATAGAGCTCACCAGAGCATAGTCGAGATATACAACAGACAGGACATACGGACTACATTGCGAAGGGAGTATCAGATGCATGGGAATATTGAGGCTGTTTCCGCTACACTTAACTAGAGGGGCATTTGGAGCTATCAGTCGGTAACACGTCTGAGAGCACTAGTTGTCCTTACCGCTGGTGACAGCAATGTCATTAGTGCTAGAGTGGTGTCAGGCGGGGTCTTCAGCTTTAAGACGTTCATGTTCCACTCCGGATTTCATCGGGATGTCTATTATAACTATGTTTACAGTTCCTAAAACTTGATTGCTACCTAAGCATACGATCAAATAAGGTACAAAGTAATCCAGCACCTCCCGGTGCGGCAGCTTTGCAATCAAGGCAGGTCATGGTCGCCTTATCTAGCAGAGGCGCTGGTCTCGCTAGGGGAGCGGTCCGCCGCCGGACCTCGAGCGCAAGCAAACCGGGCCGAAGCAGCAGCGATAGGCAGCTCGCAAGGCGCAAAGTACAACGAGGTACAAAGCGTCCAAGCTACCAAAGGGTGTTCGTGGGAACGACTCCCGACAAGGCAAAAGCTGTTGCCTTGTCCAACACTCCGCGAAGGAGGAATGAGCACAATCAAGGAGCTTCAGGCGAACCTGCACCACGCTAGAGGAGCGTTGGCCACCACCCACATCAGCCTCCTCCAAGAACCATGGTTGATTGGTGGCCAAGTCCGAGGATTAAGTTGCGGCTCATGTAATATTTATGTTATATGACCGATTGGGTGGAGCGCCTCGCGCAGTTATCCTTCTGGATAAAAGCGTAAGGCACTTTCTTCTAACAAACTTTATCTGCAGGGACCTAGTTTCGTCAACCATTGAGGTGGTTACGGTAGAAGGAGCGAAGGAAATTGTAGTGGCGTCTGCATATTTCCCTAGCGACGCCGACGACGCACCGGAGGTTCAGCGGCTCGTCGACTTCTGCTGAAGGACGAACAGACAGCTAGTCATTGGCTGTGACGCCAATGCCCATCACACTTTCTGGGGTAGTAGTGATGTCAACAAAAGGGGTGAGTGCCGTCTTGAATATCTTTTGTGTAGTCAAGATGTAAATGTATCAAATGGAGGGTGCAAACCCACTTTTATAAACACAGTCAGGGAAGAGGTACTAGACCTCACTCTGGCTAGAAGTTATTTGTCCGATTTCATTAAAAATTGGCGGGTTACCGATGAGGTTACCGATCACCAGCACATCAGATTTGACCTCCCAGGCCAAGCGTAACTCCTTTCCAATTCTTTTAACTCAAAGAAAACAAATTGTGACTTGTACAAAGCCTTAGTGGCTTCGAAATTTGATCAACTTGCTGCCAGCTTTAACTCCACGAGTGCGATAGAATTGGCGTGAAGACAACTTCAAGATGTGCTTTTAACCTCCTACCAATATAGTGCCCTAAGACCCCATCAGGCGAAACGTGAGTTTCCCTGGTGGAGCAAATCAAAGAGAGAGGTCAGACGGCTCATCAACAGGGCCAAGTCTAATAGAAACTCGTGGAACACATTCGCTCACTGAGTATAATAAGAACATTAGACGCGCCAAAGGCGTCTGCTTCCAGAAGCAGCGAGATTGTGAACGATATTGGCCAGACGGTCATCTAGTGGTCCCCTGGTTCTGTTATAAGCCCGGAAAATTCCTGTAATGATGGGGATACAGAACCACCAGCTAGACGTGGTTACAGTCTCTTCGCCGCTGACAAAGTAAGGTGGGCCATTAAATCATTCGCTTCTTTCAAAGCCCCGGGGGGCAACCCGTCCCTGCTGCAACACAGCCTAAAAGATATACTCAGCCCACTAATTGGTCTACTTAGGGCAATCTTCACTTGGGGGTACAGTCCGCTATCTTGGAGGGAGGTAAATGTGGTTTTTATTCCCAAGCAAGGGAAACGTCCCTTGGATCAACAAGACGTATAGAGCAATTAGCCTTACATACTTTCTGCTTAAGACTGCAGAACGCCTGTTGGACTTGCACATCCGGTGCAGATTGCAAGATACCAATCCCCTGCACCATACACAATTCGCCTACATCAAAGGCATTCGAGGCGAAGAAAATTGCTTTGTGCTCCTTCCTAGACGTCGCAGGGGCCTTCGCCAAACTGGCTATCAGTCAATAAATAGGGCGTTAGCATCTAGGGGGATTGACTCCTTCTCTATTACTTGGATAGAAAGAATGCTTATGCTCAGAGACATTAGATCTTCACTGGACGCCACTACTGTCCGCATCCGAGCGGTTAAAGGGTGTCCACATTGCGGGGCTCTGTCTCCCCTTCTTTGGTGCCTAGTGATAGATGAACTACTTGTGAAACTATCGGTGCTAGGCAACGACACCATAGGGTATGCAGATGACAATATGCAATATCAACCCACAGAGGGCGATTATCGTTTCCTTCACGAAACCGTACAACATTGAAGTCGGAAAGCTCTACATCGGTGGGACACCCGCCAAGCTATCCAGTTAGGTCAAATGTCTCGGTGTAAATCTGGATAACACACTTAACTGGAACTCGCACTTAGACAAAACGTTGACCAAAGGTACTCATGCCATGTGGGCATGTCGTCGGCTCTTCAAAAAAACGTGGGATTTAGACGCCAAAGCCATCAGAACAGATCAGAATCCACTGTATTTGCAAATAAAGAAGGTAGATTCTTTGAACATTCTCAGAATTAAACTCACAAATGAATTGCTAGCAGCAGACAGACAGACAGACACGCATCATGCTTGTCTAGTAAAAACAATTCCTGGCTAAAGGATCTGCAACAGAGCGGTTTTTAAGACCACGGAATTTTTTTCCGGTGCGAAATTTATCTCTTTTTCCAGACCGTAGAGAATGGGATAATGGCAACCCTTGTACTGATCCCATGAGCCTGCAGAGGTTCACAGACGGATCAAAACTAATCAAGGGGTTGGTGCGGCATCACAGGACCCAACACCAAAATCTCGATTGCAATGGGTACCTGGCCCAGTGTTTTTCAATCTGAGATCCACGCCATTGAGTCCTGTGCCATACATATCCTTGACAAGAGGAGCCATCTTAAATATCTTTTCAGATAGCCAAGCAGCCATTCAAACTCTTTCCTCATGGAGGATAACCTAGAGACTGGTTGCGGATTGATGGAATTGGCTCCAGCAACTCTCACATAGAAACCGCGTCACACTTTGTTGGGTCCCAGGGCATTCCGGAATTTCCGGCAACGAAGTTGCGGATGGGCTAGCTATGGCCGGTTCCGCAACCCCCCTTATTGGACCTGAACACTTTTATGGGTTAAGCTGGGTATCTACAAATGAGTTGATAGAGGAATGGTCAAAGAAGAAGAGGGGAACCTACTGGTCAACGAGCCCTGGGTTACAACAAGCTAAAGAGCTGGTCAGCCCACAGGTAGGTGGAAAGATAAAAAATCTTTCAAAATCTACCGCTTTTGGTGTCCTATCTCACGGAGCACCACACCGTCAAGTATCACCTCCACAAAATACGCCTTTCCCCTGAAACACGGTGTAGACTCTGCAGAGAGGATGACGAGAACGCAAATCACTTTTTTTGTGATTGCCCAGCCATTATTTGGAGAAAGAGGAATTATCTATGCAGAGAATTTGTTACTCCAGCACAGATCAGAAATTCCTCAACAAGGGATCTCTCCTTCATAAGGGAGGCAGAGCGTCTGTTGTCCCCATAGGGAGCCCCACGGCACAAAAGACCGCTCTTCGGTCACTTCGGACTCCCTCACAAATAATAATAATTCAGCTTTATATCTCATGAGTCAGATGAGCTATCACATGTTGTGCTATGTTATTAGTTAAAACGATACCTTTCGATCGGTATATTACTCGTTCTAATCGGACCATCGTCGCAAAATTTCAAAAGTTCGCATTTATATTGCTAGCCGCTTTGGCACACTTCGTTGTGCTTTGCCCCTAGCGCACTCTACCGTCCGAAGTTCTTCCCAATGATGACTCAAACAACAATCTTTTCCATATTGGCGACAAAGCTATCACAATTCACTAGTATTCGTTTTCTTATAATTAAAATTAAAATCTTTAATCTGGAAAATGATTTTTTTTTTTCAATTCATGACTCACCCTACTCTAGCGAACAGACTCTGTTATCGGTAAGCCCGATTGGCTGTTAGTCGCATCGTCGATACAGTTATAACTAAGCGAAAAAGCTCAGCTCGGCATGTAGTTGCTGTACCAGCTACCGGTGTAAGCTGCTTAAAATTTTTTAACGATATATCTATTATAAAGCAGACGTGGTAGCGCTACTCGACTAGTGGGAAAGCAAGTGTGTAGTTTACCCTAGTACTGATTGAAGCCAATAAAAATAAAAATTAAAATAAGCCCGATATTAAGATCAATTAAAATACACCACGAGTGTCCTGACCGTGTGGGAAAAACATATAATTCCTTTGTTAGATATTCTTAGACGTGTGTTTCAACAATTACATAAGTGCCAATATTAATTCCAACCTTTCACGGCAGGAACATCTCTTTTTGTCTAAGCCAAACAGAATTTATTCCAACAACGAAATTTAAACTTGCATTGAAGATAGAGACGTTACAGCCGCCTCAGAGTAGCCACCAACTATCTCCTCTTTTGCAGCTGATATTAACGCAGTCTTAAAACACCAACCAAAAGCACTGTCGAACCTCTGCGTCTAATCTCAGTCTAAACATCATTACTTTTGGATACCTAAAAAGATGGTGCATTTGGATTCGTCACAACACGTGGATATTGGTCACAGCCCTATGTCTATCCGAATCGGTCCAAGTGGCTATAACCTCAACATGGATTAATCAAGCAGTATAATAATATCGAATAAACGCTCCGAATCGCCAAGTACCCAGATAGTATGACAAATAATAAATTGCAGCGAAAATCTAACTTTGAAACATCAGCTGACGCACACGCTTTCGTTTTTGTTTTGAATAAAATTCATATTCATTATCTTTTGTTTTGATCGTTAATATCGTTATCCGGTGAATTGATATATTTTATTTAAATCTTGCTTTCCTCCGTGATTTGTTCAACTGTAAGATCAACAGCAGGTGTTAATGGCATTTGCCATGCTTGTGAAGAATTGTTAAAATAATGAAAGCCGATACTTAAGAGTAACGAGTGAAATAATTGAATTATATGGAATATGTATAAATATATATGATTAGAGCCAATATATAATTGCTTCCTAACAGCTTCATCAATTTGTCTACGTCATCTTGGGACCAATGATAACAACGACACAGTAAGAATAAACATAATTAAAACAAGTCAGATGGCTCTAGTCGGGAGTGCCCGACTAGGAGATACCCTGAACCCAGCGGCGAGCTGTCGTTACATACATTGAATTAAGCTCCTCTGAATTCATGCACATGACAACACAGTCGCACTTAGTAAAATAAAATACAAATAAATAATACAATTTAATGGTTGCGCTTCGCGCTCGCTTTCAATATTTGCAGACAAATTTTAGTATGCCGTAGTTGTGAAATTTCTCGCTAAATTTAAAAAAAAAATAGGAAGAAATACCAATTTTTTGCCCATTTTGTTGGTCCAGACTATTTCAAATTGTTTATGTCCCAGCATTAAGTTGCCCTTGGACTAATAAGTGTGTTAAGTTTAAAAAAAAATACAAACTTAAATGAACAGTATTAAAACTCCGTTCATACATTGACACAATGTGAGATCCGAAACTAAGAGTATGATCATAATAAAATTTCCAGTGCTTAATAAAAATATCCAAATCTATGTACAAACCAAAGCGCAAGTCTGTAGTATTTGATTTGCGATTTTTTGATATGGGGGGCGGATGGAGGAGGTATCCAAAATCCGAAATACTCATAATCTGCGTATCCTTTCCGAGCACATAATAAACCAAATTTGATAGCTCAACCTGTTAAAGTCTCCGAGATATGCCAAGAAAACCAAGTCTAAAATTTTGTATCGATAATAATGAAACGGAGCAAGATATCGAAAAGATATGATAAACTTGTACTGCGTATTGATTGGGAGAATCTTTAGTCGAAAAGTTTAAGACCCAAGCTTTTGTAGTTTCCGAGATCGCTGCGTTAATATAGACGGACGGACGGACGGACGGACAGACATACGGACGGACGGACAAACAAAAGGACTGACAGACGGACATGGCTAAATCGACTCAGCTCGTCGTTCTGATCAAGAATATGGGGACGGAGATGCTTCCTTCTGCCTGTTACATACATTTGCACAAAACCATTACTTACATTTCACCCATTTTAATGGGTTCAGGGTATAATAATGAACACGTCTTTGCAAACTGAAATGCCTAACTATTACTACTATTCGTTTTATTTAAACTAGTGGATATGTACAGAATTTATATAGAACTAAAAAGAACTTTTAGTGTAGCATAAAATAAATATTTGTTATTATACTATAATGAATACTTAAACAATTGGTTGTCTGTCAAGTATCTATGTCCAACACGCGTAAGATAACGTTAGGTTTTGGAACCTTAGCATAGGGGCAATGTAAGCTTACGCAACATTGTCATGGTTGGGAGGGTGAAGAGCTGAAAGAGCTAACACCATCACTTCCTGATTTAAGTTTACCCTTCATAATATTTCCATTAACCTGGTCAGTACTTACAGTTTATAATAGTAAGAATTACTTTCAAATTATTAGTATGTGTTTGGTTACGTAGCCCAAACAATTGCCAATTTATAAACGCGTAATACATCACACACACATACATACATTTATGTTGCGTTTCTTTGCGAAGCAACTACTTAAGTAGCTCTTAAGCATATGTCTAATAGAGCAGCGTCTTGTCTTTTGCTTACGTTCTTTGCCTTAACATTCGATTTCGGTTTTCTGATCGCTAGCGAGCTAGTTAGTTCGTTCGTTTCGTTAGTCGCGTGTATTTGGTACCCATTCGCCTGCATTTTGCTTAGCATAATTATTCTCGTATATACCGGCACATACCAATTCGGGTCCGCCTGCCTTATTTAATAAACTTAAAATATACAATATTCGGTCGAAAGCAGAGACTAACTGGAGTCTGCCTGCTTTAAAACAACATTATTATATATATTTTTCTAAAGCTATTGAAAAAGCTCATTAGCGCAACATTTTGGAGACTACGTCGTGATTTTATATATCGTTAATAAAAAGTGTAACAAAGATCAGCAGCTTGACATTAGTCGTGCGGTGAACATACATACATATAAACAAGCAGTTGCCGTTGCCCTTTTGCACTTCTTCGCTTGCTGCGCAAAACCTTGCCGTTATCGTTTCGTGCGGTATTTATGTATTAGTGACCGCCGCTGATTTGCATAACTTTTCTAGCCCATAACTTTTGAACTTTCGTCAACGCTTGCTTGCAATGGCTACAGCGAATAATGCTTCGAGTGCAGGGCCCTCTGCAAACAGCGTGACTTTCTCAAGCGCAAGGCAATTTCGATTTTTGAAAGTTTGAAGACGCTGCAATATGTGTTTGGCAATGCGACTCCTGGCTCTTTTGATGAGTGCAGTCTAAGTGTTAGTTTGAAGCAAATCGAGCGACTTCAGTCTACATTTGATACGACTCATACAAGCCTAGGAGAACATGCGTGAAGATTTTGGCGAGATAGCAGTGTCTCTAGAATCGGCGATTCAAAGCGAATTAGCAAGACGCAATGCTCAAATGCTACCGTGTTCGAAATTTCGCGACCCAACAGTTATGCCGTTATATGCAGTCAAACCAAAGACAACGCCGGTGTTGCCCGTATTGAAGTTGCCTACGTTTAGTGGTGGATATACTAACTGGGCCGACTTTTATTCTATGTTTGCAACAGTCATAGAAAATATTCCGGATCTAGCAGATACTGAGAATCTTTCGAATCATTTTCGTTCATGCCTCAGGATTCGGCGCTGGATGCAATTCGGTGTTTGAAAATATCAAATGATAATTATGCTATCGCTCTTGACTTATTAGAAAAACGATTTAATAACAGACGTTTAATTTTTCACGCACACATCATTGAGATACTAGTTCTCATGAGGGTGGCAGGTGGATCGAGCGTGGCTTCAAGGGAGCCACATACGCGCGTTGAAAAGTTTGGGAAATACGGAGCAGATTGCTGGATGCATAATCGTGCAGTTTTTTCTGCAAAAGCAGGACCCAACGTCATAAGCCAAGTGGGAAGAGAAGCTAGAGGATTCATCGTTTGTCAACCTGATACCATCGTGGGAGCATACGGCTACGTTTTTGGAGCAGAGATGCCGGACATTGGAAACCGTAAATACTGCAATGGATAACTATGCCCAAAACACTCAGGTGGGAAAAAACAGAACAACTAAAACAAGTAGATCGACGTTTATTTTTACTAACAATGATGCCCCAGTCTGCGTTCTGTGTTATATGCCTGGTCATATCATTTACAATTGTTCTCGTTTTGAAAAGGGAAAGCTAAGCGCCTTGTATTATACTTGAATTGCCTAAAGAAGGGTCATCGGTTACGATAGTTTAGCTCTGGATCTTGTAGAACATGTGGAGCCAAGCTTCATTCGCTGCTGCACCTAAACCATTCTCTCTCGACTTCGGGCCAGCCTGCTGCAGCTGTCGATTCTTCGTCGACTGCCCATCCGCCTGTTTCTAATTCGTCGCCATCTTCATCCAACTCTCTTGTTGCCCAGTACCCCAGCAGTGATGCTGTCCTGTTAGCCACTGCTATGGTGCTTGTTAAAAATCGCTCAAGCACATTTATACCGTGTCGTGCCTTCTTGGACTTTGGCTCTCAGCATCATTTGATAGCTTGTCGCCTCACTCATCAGCTTCAATTATGGCAACACAAATCATCAGCTATTGTCTCTGGTCTTGAAGATTCTGTCACGCTTCAGTTCCAAGTCTCAGAGTATTCAACATGCCCCACCTCTGCAGTAGAGCCCAATATAAATGATAGCCAACCAAGTTTCGCAATTTATTCTACAAATTGGAACATAAGACTTGCAGATCCATTATTCTTCAAGCCACAGCGCGTGGACTTGTTGCTTGGAACGAGCCTATTTTATGAGCTTCTCTGCGTTGGTCAGATAAAGCTTCATCCAGGTCTGCCATTCAGAAGACCTGACTTGGTTGGGTAGTCTCAGTAGGTGGACCGCGGTTACAGAATATAGCCGATTTGGAATCAAGCTCTCACACCCGCAATGAGGAAATACTGCGACGGTTTTGGGAGATAGAAAGCTGCTTGGACATTAAATTCACATACTCAAAGGAAGAAAATGACTGTGAAGTATTCGGTGCGTTCACCCGTTAAGCGAAGTTTGGAGCTATTGGGTCGAGCTATGGATCTGAAGGTTCAATATTTTGAATCTTTAAAAGAATATTTAGATCTTGGTCACATGTAGCCTGTCTCTCCAGAATCCATGGGTCTCTGCAAATATTTTCGGCCGTACCATTGCGTGTTTAAAGAGGACAGTTCAACGACAAAGTTGAGAGTTGTGTTTGACGGTTTTGCAGTCACCTCATCTGGATATTAAATGAACTGTTAACTGCTGGACCTGTCATTCAAAGTTCCTTCTTTCATGTTTTTCTTCGCTTTCGTGCCTTTCCTGTTGCTTTAACAGGAGATATTGGAAAAATATATCGCTGCGTACACGTTACTACACCTGACGCGTTATCATACCTACAATGCATTTTGTGGCGAGACTTGCCAGAAGAACATGTGAAAGCCAACATCATTTCATTCCGTTCGTGCCATGCATCTACTGTCCGTGGATGAAGAAAATGCGTTCCCCATTAGCTCTCGATTTCTACGTGGATGACCTCATTTGTGACGGGGATTCGATTCAAGAGGCAATCGAAATTCTTAATCAGACTGCTGGCATTTCGGCGAACGGGGGTTTTAGGCTGCGGAAATGATGCTCTAGCAATTCTGCTGTACTTCAGGGACTTGGACTTGTTCGGAATTCAGGCTCGTATCAATTCCTTTCCAATCGTTCAGCCGAGATCAAAACCATCAAATATATTCTCTTAACTATAGCCCGTGTATATGATCCACTTAGACTTATAAGACCGGTAATCTCGAAGGCAAAGATTTTCTTGCAACAGGTCTGGAAGGTAAAGCTCGATTGGGACGAGAGTCTGCCATTATCATTAGCATCGGCTTGGCGTGACCTCTGTAGCAGTTTTGAGAAAGTGCAGTTATTCAAATTCCCTCGACTCGTGCTGATGCCTTCAGCAGACATAGAAGTACATGGAATCTGCGACGCCACCATCGAGACGGTACCTGAATTTATATAATTTCCAGACGGCATCTGTCTATTAGTCAGCTGCTATGCTATGCTCCAAGTCACGGGTAGCTCCGTTGAAAACAATTACAGTGCCACATCCGAAACTCTTTGGCGCCGTGTTATTAGCTCATCTCATGAGTGAAGTATCGAGGCTCCAACTCTTTAATGGAAAATTCTACTGTTGGTCAGATTCGTCCGTATGCCTTTCATGGATAAAGACCGAACCATCGAAACTTAATGTATTTGTGGATAATCGAGTTTCAGCTGCTCAAGACTTAACCCAAAGCCCACAGCATGAAATCAAATCGGATTGGTCGGTTTCTTGTTTGCCTTCTCGCTTCATCTTCCTTCGTCGATATTTCTGCCAATTGTAAATACACCAACTCTTTTGAAACAATGAAGCTTATATTCGAATATGTTTACAAATGTATACATAAAGTTAGGCATCCTGGACTAACAGTGTTTGACATGCAACATGGTACACGCCTGTTATTATATATGGGAGGATATCAAAATGCTAAAGGCAATGAGTTTTGTTAAGCCATCCAGCTGTATCGCGTCTCTGAACCCATTTTTTGATAATTTTGGCCTTCTCAGAGTTGATGGTCGTTTAAAAAACTCCGCTCTGGACTTTGAAGCACGTCATCCAATAATTCTGCCGAGGCAATATTCCTTCAGTACTTCCTTCCAAACCTCGTTTAGTGGACCACATCATGGCTGATCTTCCCAAAGAACGCTTGAACGGCTGCCGAGCTTTTGAAGTCACAGGCTTTGATTATTGTGGACCATTCTTCTGGAATTGGTAAAGGATTTGTCTTGAACGCGTTGAAGAGATTCATCTCTACTCGCGGCAAACCATTTCAGATCTGGTCGGATAATGCAACGTATTTTGTTGGTGCCATCAGCGAAGCATCACTTTTATCGCGCTGTTGGCTCTTGCGTTTTCGGCTTCGAAGAGCTACGCATCTTGACTGCAGCATACCGTCGATTATTAATTCTAGACCATTGGTTCCTCTTTCAGAAGATCCTGCTGACTTAGACGAGCTCACTCAAGCTCACTTTCTTACAGGTGGGCTCAACTCAATGTTCGTTGAACCTGATGTTACGCATCTTCAATTTAATCGTCTGGATGGCTGGCAACGCGTAACATACCTGCAACAGGTGTTCTGGTATCGTTGGCGAGAAGAACATCTGACTCTCCTGCAGCAGCGCTCCAAATGGCGAATCTCCAAACTGGGTCTTTGCGTCTCCTCAAGGACGAAAACCTTCCGCCACTAAAGTGGCAACTCGCAAGAGTTACTAAGCTAATTTTGGAAAAGGATAGGGTCGCTCGCGTAGCTATCCTGCGCACCGCAACAGGGTCAACAAAGAGAGCCGTCAACAAGCTGTGCCTGCTGCCCATCAAGGACTCGGTTGACTCCAAACAGCTGGAGTAATATTGCTAATTTCTAAACACATAATACATCATACATACATATATATATACAATTATGTTGCGTTGTTCAGCGAAGCAACTACTTAAGTAGCTCTTAAGCATATGTCCAATCGAGCTGCGCTGTTATCTTTGGCTTACATTCTTTGCCTTAACATTCGATTTCGAATTTATGATCGATGCTGCGCAGCGAGCTAGTTAGTTTGTTCATTTCGTTAGTCACGTGCACCCATTAGCCACTTCCATTTCGCTTAACATACTTATTCTTGTATATACCGGCACGTACCAATTCGGGTCCGCCTGCCTTATTTTATTATCTTTCAATAGACAATTTACGGTCGTAAGCAGAGACTAATTGGAGTCTGCCTGCTTTAAAACAACATTATTAAAATATAAAATAAGTTAACATATTAAAACAAGTAAGCTGGCTCTATTCGGGTGTCCCCGATTAGGAGATACCCTGAACCCGTTAAAAACATTTAAAGCCCTTAGCATTCATGCACACATTAACAAAGTCACACAAACACACATACAAACGCATGCAGCAAACTGAGCACATTACACATCGACTGCGCTTGGCTCCATTACTGAAAATGAATTCTTGAATAACTTCTAAAATAAGAGTACGACAGTTTTGAAATTTGTAGTGCTTAATAAGAGCATCCAAATCTATATACAAACCAAAGCGCAAGTCTGTAGTATTTGATTTGGGGGGCGAAATATTTGTAATCTGCTAACGAGCACATATTAAACCAAATTTGATGTATGTTTTTAGTAAAAACAAGCGCAATAATTTAAATGTAGAAGGTATAAGTATAGTGGACTACGAAGAACCCCGACCAATCCGGCGAGCTAGAACAGAACCTAACGAGATGTGTAATGGGGTGGATTGGGGGACGAGCTTGGAGATATTGGGCCTAAAAGTTTTTATTATAAATATTGTTGCACATCTGCCTAGCCTTAATGCTTTCATCAAGTTAAGCGCTGCTGATCGCTATGTATGTATGTGGATGTTATCGGGCTTCAGACGTTGGGCTGCAAAATGTAGTGTTCCAGTATGGGTTTTGTCTTGTGTCAGTCTTTTATACATACCGAATGTATGGATGATGCTATATATTCGAAAAGAAAACGCTACAAGACTGTTATAAAACTC
Source organism: Drosophila colorata (assembly GCA_035041545.1). Lineage (NCBI taxonomy): Eukaryota > Metazoa > Arthropoda > Insecta > Diptera > Drosophilidae > Drosophila > Drosophila colorata. The sequence goes on from JAWNLD010000088.1 coordinate 36,960, forward strand.
TTAACAGTCGCTAGTATACCGGCTACTCCATATTTGATGTTAGACTATAACTATGTACCCGACTGTACTCTAGATTACTCTAGAGCTGTCTCCTCTATCAGCTGGTGTTATGTTTTGACTTAAAGAGCCCACTATATATATAGTAGGCGTCGGGGTAGCGCACTCTCGTTAGGTTCTGTTCTAGCTCGCCGGATTGGTCGGGGTTCTTCGTAGTCCACTATACTTATACCTTCTACATTTAAATTATTGCGCTTGTTTCTACTAAAAACATAAATCGAATAATTCTTGCGCACTATTTATGCCCGAACCCATTGAAAATAGGTAAAAAGGGTATAATGGTTTTGTGCAAATGTATGTAACAGGCAGAAAGAGGCATATCCGACACCATAAAGTATATATATTCATGATCAGGATTAACAGCCGAGTCGATCTAGCCATGTCCGGCTGTGTTTCCGTGTGTCTGTCCGTCTGTCCGTCCGTCCGTCTGTATGAACGCGTCGATCTCGGAAACTGTAAGAGCCTGAGACGTCAACTTTTCGGCTAGAGACTCGTCCATGGCACGCGCAGATCAAGTGTATTTCAAATGATCGATAACCCACACCGTTTTCCTAAAATCGATAAAAATCTACAACATCAAATTTTATAATAAATTTGGTTCGATCGAATATTTATATATATTATAGCGAGAGAGAATCTATTGCATTAAATTTCATCAAAATCGGTTAAGAAACACAGAAGTTATTAAAGAAAAGGTGTATTCAAATTTGACCAATTTGACAATCCAATTGGCAACAAGTGCTGCAATAAGAGCTAGGGATTAAAGTTTAGTTTTTTTAAGTTCGTGTATACCATAGACAGATTAAGTCTATTTAAAATTATCTATAGCCCGCCCCTTTTTTTGGGTTTTTTGAGCTTATCTCAGAAACTATAAGAGCTAGAAACTATAAGAGCTAGAAACTAAATAGCTTGTTCGCCCCCCAAATCAAATACTACAGACTTGCGCTTTGGTTTGTATATAGATTTGGATGCTAACGAAATGAACAAACTAACTAGCTCGCTGCGCAGCATCGATCATAAATTCGAAATCGAATGTTAAGGCAAAGAATGTAAGCCAAAGATAACAGCGCAGCTCGATTGGACATATGCTTAAGAGCTACTTAAGTAGTTGCTTCGCTGAACAACGCAACATAATTGTATATATATATGTATGTATGATGTATTATGTGTTTAGAAATTAGCAATATTACTCCAGCTGTTTGGAGTCAACCGAGTCCTTGATGGGCAGCAGGCACAGCTTGTTGACGGCTCTCTTTGTTGACCCTGTTGCGGTGCGCAGGATAGCTACGCGAGCGACCCTATCCTTTTCCAAAATTAGCTTAGTAACTCTTGCGAGTTGCCACTTTAGTGGCGGAAGGTTTTCGTCCTTGAGGAGACGCAAAGACCCAGTTTGGAGATTCGCCATTTGGAGCGCTGCTGCAGGAGAGTCAGATGTTCTTCTCGCCAACGATACCAGAACAACTGTTGCAGGTATGTTACGCGTTGCCAGCCATCCAGACGATTAAATTGAAGATGCGTAACATCAGGTTCAACGAACATTGAGTTGAGCCCACCTGTAAGAAAGTGAGCTTGAGTGAGCACGTCTAAGTCAGCAGGATCTTCTGAAAGAGGAACCAATGGCCTAGAATTAATAATCGACGGTATGCTGCAGTCAAGATGCGTAGCTCTTCGAAGCCGAAAACGCAAGAGCCAACAGCGCGATAAAAGTGATGCTTCGCTGATGGCACCAACAAAATACGTTGCATTATCCGACCAGATCTGAAATGGTTTGCCGCGAGTAGAGATGAATCTCTTCAACGCGTTCAAGACAAATCCTTTACCAATTCCAGATTCACTGCCTTTTTTGCGAATCAGACGAAGACGCTCATGAAGCATTTGAGTGGAGCATTATTTCGAACATCTAGTTTATAGAAGAATGGTCCACAATAATCAAAGCCTGTGACTTCAAAAGCTCGGCAGCCGTTCAAGCGTTCTTTGGGAAGATCAGCCATGATGTGGTCCACTAAACGAGGTTTGGAAGGAAGTACTGATGGAATATTGCCTCGGCAGAATTATTGGATGACGTGCTTCAAAGTCCAGAGCGGTGTTTTTTAAACGACCATCAACTCTGAGAAGGCCAAAATGATCAAAAAATGGGTTCAGAGACGCGATACAGCTGGATGGCTTAACAAACCTCATTGCCTTTAGCATTTTGATATCCTCATATTTATAATAACAGGCGTTTACCATGTTGCATGTCAAACACTGTTAGTCGAGGATGCCTAACTTTATGTATACATTTGTAAACATATTCGAATATAAGCTTCATTGTTTCAAAAGAGTTGGGGTATTTACAATTGGCAGAAATATCGTCGAAGGAAGATGAAGCGAGAAGGCAAACAAGAAGCCGACCAATCCGATTTGTTTTCACACGGTGGGCTTTGGGTTAAGTCTTGAGCAGCTGAAACTCGATTATCCACAAATACATTACGTTTCGATGGTTCGGCTTTATCCATGAAAGGCATACGGACGAATCTGACCAACAGTAGAATTTTCCATTAAAGATTTGGAGCCTCGAGTTTCGGATGTGGCACTGTAATTGTTTTCAACGGAGCTACCCGTGACTTGGAGCATAGCATAGCAGCTGACTAATAGACAGATGCCGTCTGGAAATTATATAAATTCAGGTACCGTCTCGATGGTGGCGTCGCAGATTCCATGCACTTCTATGTCTGCTGAAGGCATCAGCACGAGTCGAGGGAATTTGAATAACTGCACTTTCTCAAAACTGCTACAGAGGTCACGCCAAGCCGATGCTAATGATAATGGCAGACTCTCGTCCCAATCGAGCTTCACCTTCCAGACCTGCTGCAAGAAAATCTTTGCCTTCGAGATTACCGGTCTTATAAATCTAAGTGGATCATATACACGGGCTATAGTTGAGAGAATATATCTCTTTGATGGTTTTGATGTCGTCTGAACGATTGAAAAGGAATTGATCCGAGCCTGAATCCCAAACAAGTCCAAGTCCCTGAAGTACAGCAGAATTGCTAGAGCATCATTTCCGCAGCCTAAAACCCCCGTTCGCCGAAGTGCCAGCAGTCTGATTAAGAATTTCGATTGCCTCTTGAATCGAATCCCCGTCAGAAATGAGGTCATCCACGTATAAATCGCGCTGTAGTATCCGAGAGCTAATGGGGAACGCATTTTCTTCATCCACGGACAGTTGATGCATGGCACGAACGGAATGAAATGATGTTGGCTTTCACATGTTCTTCTGGCGAGTCTCGCCACAAAATGCATTGTAGGTGTGATAACGCGTCAGGTGTAGTAACGTGTACGCAGCGATATATTTCTCCAATATCTCCTGTTAAAGCAACAGGAAAGGCACGAAAGCGAAGAAAAACATGAAAGATGGAACTTTGAATGACAGGTCCAGTAGTTAACAGTTCATTTAATGAATATCCAGATGAGGTGACTGCAAAACCGATAACGCCGGTAGCTGGTACAGCAACTACATGCCGAGCTGAGCTTTTTCGCTTTGTTATAACTGTATCGACGATGCGACTAACAGCCAATCAAAATGCGCGGGCTTACCGATAACAGAGTCTGTTCGCTAGGATAGGGTCAGTCATGAATTGAAAAAAAAAAAAAAACCATTTTCCAGATTTAAGATTTTAATTTTAATTATCAGAAAACGAATACTAGTGAATTGTGATAGCTTTGTCACCAATATAGAAAAGATTGTTGTTTGAGTCATCATTGGAAAGAACTGCGGACGGTAGTCTGCGCTAGGGCAAAGCACAACGAAGTGTGCCAAAGCGGCTAGCAATATAAATGCCAACTTTTGAAATTTTCCGACGATGGTCCGATTAGAACGAGTAATATACCGATCGAAAGGTATCGTTTCAACTAAAAACATAGCACAACATGTGATAGCTCATCTGACTCATGAGATATAATGATGATTGATAAAGCAGTATAATAATATCGAATAAACGCTCCAAATCGCCAAGTACCCAGATAGTATGACAAATAATAAATTGCAGCGAAAATCTGACTTTGAAACATCAGCTGACGCACACGCTTTCGTTTTTGTTTTGAATAAAATTCATATTCATTATCTTTTGTTTTGATCGTTAATATCGTTAACCGTCGAACTGATATATTTTATTTAAATCTTGCTTTCCTCCGTGATTTGTTCAACTGTAAGATCAACAGCAGGTGTTAATGGTATTTGCCATGCTTGTGAAGAATTGTTAGAGTAAGGAAAGCCGATACTTAAGATTAACGAGTGAAATAATTGAATTATATGGAATATGTATAAATATATATGATTAGAGCTAATATGTAATTGCTTCATAACAGCTTCATCAATTTGTCTACGTCATCTTGGGACCAATGATAACAACGACACAGTAAGAATAAACATAATTAAAACAAGTCAGATGGCTCTAGTCGGGAGTGCCCGACTAGGAGATACCCTGAACCAAGCAGCAAGCTGTCGTTACATACATCGAATTAAGCTCCTCTGAATTCATGCACATGACACCACAGTCGCACTTAGTAAAATAAAACACAAATAAATAATACAATCTAATGGTTGCGCTTCGCGCTCGCTTTCAATATTTGCAGACAAATTTTAGTATGCCGTAGTTGTGAAATTTCTAGCTAAATTTAAAAAAAAAATAGGAAGCTATGTCTTTTAAATATTGGTTGTAGTTGATTTGCGAAAGCTTTTTGAGAGTGTGCATGCCAAATACCAATTTTTTGCCCATTTTGTTGGTCCAGACTATTTCAAATTGTTTATGTCCCAGCATTAAGTTGCACTTGGACTAATAAGTGTGTTAAGTTTAAAAAAAAATACAAACTTAAATGAACAGTACTAAAACTCCGTTCATACATTGACACAAAGTGAGATTCGAAACTAAGAATATGATCATAATGAAATTTCCAGTGCTTAATAAAAATAGCCAAATCTATGTACAAACCAAAGTGCAAGTCTGTAGTATTTGATACGCGATTTTTTAATATGGGGGGCAGATGGAGGAGGTATCCAAAATCCGAAATACTCATAATCTGCGTATCCTTTCCGAGCACATAATAAACCAAATTTGATAGGTCAACCTGTTAAAGTCTCCAAGATATGCCAAGAAAACCAAGTCTAAAATTTTTTTATCGATAATAATGAATAGGAGCAAGATATCGAAAAAATATGATAAACTTGTACTGCGTATTGATTGGGAGAATCTTTAGTCGAAAAGTTTAAGGCCCAAGCTTTTGTAGTTTCCGAGATCGCTGCGTTAATATAGACGGACGGACGGACAGACATACGGACGGATGGACAGACAAAAGGACTGACAGACGGACATGGTATAATAATGAACACGTCTTTGCAAACTGAAATGCCTAACTATTACTACTATTCTTTTTATTTAAACTAGTGGATATGTACAGAATTTATATAAAACTAAAAAGAACTTTTAGTGTAGCATAAAATAAATATTTGTTATTATACTATAATGAATACTTAAACAATTGGTTGTCTGTCAAGTATCTATGTCCAACACGCGTAAGATAACGTAAGGTTTTAGAACCTTAGCGTAGGGGCAATGTAAGCTTACGCAATATTGTCATGGTTGGGAGGGTGAAGAGCTGAAAGAGCTAACACCATACTTCCTCATTTAAGTTTACCCTTCATAATATTTCCATTAACCTGGTCAGTACTTACAGTTTATAATAGTAAGAATTACTTTCAAATTATTAGTATGTGTTTGGTTACGTAGCCCAAACAATTGCCAATTTATAAACGCGTAATACATCACACACACATACATACATTTATGTTGCGTTTCTTTGCGAAGCAACTACTTAAGTAGCTCTTAACCATATGTCTAATAGAGCAGCGTCTTGTCTTTTGCTTACGTTCTTTGCCTTAACATTCGATTTCGGTTTTCTGATCGCTAGCGAGCTAGTTAGTTCGTTCGTTTCGTTAGTCGCGTGTATTTGGTACCCATTCGCCTGCATTTTGCTTAGCATAATTATTCTCGTATATACCGGCACATACCAATTCGGGTCCGCCTGCCTTATTTAATAAACTTAAAATATACAATATTCGGTCGAAAGCAGAGACTAACTGGAGTCTGCCTGCTTTAAAACAACATTATTATATATAATTCTCTAAAGCTATTGAAAAAGCTCATTAGCGCAACATTTTGGAGACTACGTCGTGATTTTATATATCGTTAATAAAAAGTGTAACAAAGATCAGCAGCTTGACATTAGTCGTGCGGTAAACATACATACATATAAACAAGCAGTTGCCGTTGCCCTTTTGCACTTCTTCGCTTGCTGCGCCGAACCTTGCCGTTATCGTTTCGTGCGGTATTTATGTATTAGCGACCGCCGCTGATTTCCATAACTTTTCTAGCCCATAACTTTTCGTTAACGCTTGCTTGTAATGGCTACAGCGAATAACGCTTCGAGTGCAGGGCATTTCTGCCAACAGCGTGACTTTCTCAAGCGCAAGGCAATTTCGATTTTTGAAAGTTTGAAGACGCTGCAATATGTGTTTGGCAATGCGACTCTTGGCTCTTTTGATGAGTGCAGTCTAAGTGTTAGTTTGAAGCAAATCGAGCGACTTCAGTCTACATTTGATACGACTCATACAAGCCTAGGAGAACTGGACCTAGATGAAAATGGTAGCCAATTGCGTGAAGATTTTGTCGAGATAGCAGTGTCTCTAGAATCGGCGATTCAAAGCGAATTAGCAAGACGCAATGCGCAAATGCTTCCGTGTTCGAAATTTCGCGACCCCACAGTTATGCCGTTATATGCAGTCAAACCAAAGTTCTCATGAGGGTGGCAGGTGGATCGAGCGTGGCTTCAAGGAAGTTTGAGAAATACGGAGCAGATTGCTGGATGCATAATCGTGCAGTTTTTTCTGCAAAAGCAGGACCCAACGTCATAAGCCAAGTGGGAAGAGAAGCTAGAGGATTCATCGTTTGTCAACCTGATACAATCGTGGGAGTATAGGGCTAATCGACATTAATCGCTCAAGCAAATTAATACCGTGTCGTGCCTTCTTGGACTTTGGCTCTCAGCTTCATTTGATAGCTTGTCGCCTCGCTCAGCAGCTTCAATTATGGCAACACAAATCATCAGCTATTGTCTCTGGTCTTGAAGATTCTGTCACGCTTCAGTTCCAAGTCTCAGAGTATTCAACATGCCCCACCTCTGCAGTAGAGCCCAATATAAATGATAGCCAACCAAGTTTCGCAATTTATTCTACAAATTGGAACATAAGACTTGCAGATCCATTATTCTTCAAGCCACAGCGCGTGGACTTGTTGCTTGGAACGAGCCTATTTTATGGTTGGTTGGGTAGTCTCAGTAGGTGGACCGCGGTTACAGAATATAGCCGATTTGGAATCAAGCTCTCACACCCGTAATGAGGAAATACTGCGACGGTTTTGGGAGATAGAAAGCTGCTTGGACATTAAATTCACATACTCAAAGGAAGAAAATGACTGTGAAGTATTCGGTGCATTCACCCGTTAAGCGAAGTTTGGAGCTATTGGGTCGAGCTATGGATCTGAAGGTTCAATATTTTGAATCTTTAAAAGAATATTTAGATCTTGGTCACATGTAGCCTGTCGCTCCAGAATCCATGGGTCTCTGCAAATATTTTCGGCCGTACCATTGCGTGTTTAAAGAGGACAGTTCAACGACAAAGTTGAGAGTTGTGTTTGACGGTTTTGCAGTCACCTCATCTGGATATTAAATGAACTGTTAACTGCTGGACCTGTCATTCAAAGTTCCTTCTTTCATGTTTGCTTTAACAGGAGATATTGGAAAAATATATCGCTGCGTACACGTTACTACACCTGACGCGTAATCACACCTACAATGCATTTTGTGGCGAGACTCGCAAGAAGAACATGTGAAAGTTAACATCATTTCATTCCGTTCGTGCCATGCATCTGTCCGTGGATGAAGAAAATGCGTTCCCCATTAGCTCTCCGATACTACAGCGCGATTTCTACGTGGATGACCCTTTTCTGACGGGGATTCGATTCGAAGAGGCAATCGAAATTCTTAATCAGACTGCTGGCATTTCGGCGAACGGGGGTTTTAGGCTGCGGAAATGATGCTCTAGCAATTCTGCTGTACTTCAGGGACTTGGACTTGTTTGGGATTCAGGCTCGGATCAATTCCTTTTCAATCGTTCAGCCGAGATCAAAACCATCAAAGAAATATATATTCTCTTAACTATAGCCCGTGTATATGATCCACTTAGACTTATAAGACCGGTAATCTCGAAGGCAAAGATTTTCTTGCAGCAGGTCTGGAAGGTAAAGCTCGATTGGGACGAGAGTCTGCCATTATCATTAGCATCGGCTTGGCGTGACCTCTGTAGCAGTTTTGAGAAAGTGCAGTTATTCAAATTCCCTCGACTCGTGCTGATGCCTTCAGCAGACAGTGAAGTGCATGGAATCTGCGACGCCACCATCGAGACGGTACCTGAATTTATATAATTTCCAGACGGCATCTGTCTATTAGTCAGCTGCTATGCTATGCTCCAAGTCACGGGAGGCTCCGTTGAAAACAATTACAGTGCCATATCCGAAACTCTTTGGCGCCGTGTTATTAGCTCATCTCATGAGTGAAGTATCGAGGCTCCAACTCTTTAATGGAAAATTCTACTGTTGGTCAGATTCGTCCGTATGCCTTTCATGGATAAAGACCGAACCATCGAAACTTAATGTATTTGTGGATAATCGAGTTTCAGCTGCTCAAGACTTAACCCAAAGCCCACAGCATGAAATCAAATCGGATTGGTCGGTTTCTTGTTTGCCTTCTCGCTTCATCTTCCTTCGTCGATATTTCTGCCAATTGTAAATACACCAACTCTTTTGAAACAATGAAGCTTATATTCGAATATGTTTACAAATGTATACATAAAGTTAGGCATCCTGGACTAACAGTGTTTGACATGCAACATGGTACACGCCTGTTATTATATATGGGAGGATATCAAAATGCTAAAGGCAATGAGTTTTGTTAAGCCATCCAGCTGTATCGCGTCTCTGAACCCATTTATTGATAATTTTGGCCAACAACATTTATAATAAAAACTTTTAGGCCCAATATCTACAAGCTCGTCCCCCAATCCACCTCATTACACACAAAACTTTTGGTCGACCAGAATAGATCTACGGTTACGAACCATGAATAATTCATCGATTTCTTGTGTTAGTATAACCTTTGATCATAAAATCTTTTGAGTCATGCGGATTTACAATATTCGGTGCACAGAACAGTTATTGACCAGTAACACATAATTTGTAAGATCAATGAAACAATTGTTTTACTATTTAGCAGCTATAGAATCGAAATCAACTGAAATCTATTATTATTATTATTTGTAAGGAAGTCTCACAACAGAGATTTTAGTGGCACAGCAACCAAATTGTGGTCTTTTGTGCCAAGGACTCACTATGGGGACAAGAGACGCTCTGCCTCCTTATGCCTCTTATGAAGGAGAGCAAATCCCTTGTTGAGGAATTTCTGATCTCTGCTGGAGTAACAAATTGTCTGCATAGATACTTCCTTCTACTCCAAAAATTGGCTGGCAATCACATAAAATGTGCTTTGTTGTCTTGTCATCCTCTCTGCAGAGACTAAACTCTGTGTCAGGGGATAGGCGCATTTTGAGAAGTGATACACCACACAGTTGTCCCGTGGATGGGACACCAAGAGCTGTAGTTCCACCCTTGAAAAATGTTTGGTCTCTCTACCTGTATGTGTGCTGACCAGATCTTTAGCTTGTCGTAACCCAGGTCCCGTTGACCAGTAGATTCCCCTCTTCATCTTTGACCATTCCTCTATCACCACTTTGGCAGAGGCCCAGCTTAACCCTCAAAAGGGTTCAGGTCCAAGAAGAGGGGTTGCGGAACCGGCTCTAGCTAGCTGGGATTGCCCTGAGACCCAACAAATTGTGACCCGGTTTCTATGTGAGAGTTGCGGGAGACAATTCCATCAATCCGCAACCAGTCTCGAGGTAATGATAAGGAGAGAGCTTGAATAGCTGCTTGGCTATCTGAAAAGGATATTGTCAAGGATATGTCTGGAGCAGGACTCAATGGTGTGGATCTCAGCTTGAAAAACACTGGGCCAGGTATCCATTGCAATCGAGATTTTGGTGTTAGGTTCTGTGATCCCCGCACCAACGCCTTGATTAGTTTTTGATCCGTCTGCGGGCTCATGCGATCATTGCAAGGGTTGCCATTATCCCATTTTCTACGGTCTGGAATACATTTAAAGTCCTAAATTTCGGCCCGAAGAAAAGTTCCGTGGTCATAAGATCCGTCTGTCTCAGATCCCTAAGCCAGGAATAGTTTTTACTAGACTAGCATGACCTATGTGTGATGCGATCAATTCATTTGTGAGTTTAATCCTCACAATACTCAAAGAAGCTACCTTCTTTATTTGCAAATACATTGGATTCTGATCTGTTCTGATGGCTTTGGTGTCTAAATCCCACGTTTTACCGAAGAGCCGACGACACGCCCACATGGCATGAGTACCTTTGGTCAACGTTTTGTCTAAGTGCGAGTTTGAGTTAAGTGTGTTATCCAGATTAATACCGAGATATTTGACCGCACTGGAGAGCTCGACGGGTGTCCCACCGATGTAGAGCTGACCATCATCGATGTTGTACCGTTTTCTGAAGAAAACGATAATCGCCTTCTGTGGGTTGATATTGAGACCCACATCTGTGCACCATCTTAGGGCCGTGTTGAGTATCGATTGCGTCAATTCGGTGATGGTTAAGCCAAACTTTCCGGAGACTTTTTTTGCCAGGTCATCTGCATACCCAATGGTATCGATGCCTAGCACCGATAGTTTCACAAGTGGTTCATCTATCACTAGGCACCAAAGAAGGGAAGACAGAACCCCGCAATGTGGACACCCTTTAACCGCTCGGATGCGGACAGTGGTGGCGTCCAGTGAAGATCTAATGTCTCTGAGCATAAGCATTCTTTCTATCCAAGTAATAGAGAAGGAGTCAATCCCCCTAGATGCTAACGCCCTATTTATTGACTGATAGCCAGTTTGGCGAAGGCTCCTGCGACGTTTAGAAAGGAGCACAAAGCAATTTTCTTCGCCTCGAATGCCTTTGATGTAGGCGAATTGTGTATGGTGCAGGGGATTGGTATCTTGCAATCTGCACCGGATGTGCAAGTTCAACAGGCGTTCTGCAGTCTTAAGCAGAAAGGATGTAAGGCTAATTGGTCTATACGACTTGTTGATCCAAGGGACGTTTCCCTTGCTTGCAAATAAAAACCACATTTACCTCCCTCCAAGATAGCGGAATGTACCCCCAAGTGAAGCTCGCCCTAAGTAGACCAATTAGTGGACTGAGTATATCTTTTAGGCTGTTTTGCAGCAGGGCCAAGTCGCTCCCCGGGGCTTTGAAAGAAGCGAATGATTTAATGGCCCACCTTACTTTGTCAGCGGCGAAGATCACACCCGACTGTCTAGTTGGTGGTTCTGTATCCCCATCTGTATAGGAATTGTCCGGGCTTATAACAGAACCAGGGAACCATTAGATGACCGTCTGGCCAATATCGTTAACAATCTCGCTGCTTCTGGAAGCAGACGCCTTTGGCGCGTCTAATGTTCTTATTATACTCAGTGAGCGAATGTGTTCCACGAGTTTCTATTAGACTTGGCCCTGTTGATGAGCCGTCTGACCTCTCTCTTTGATTTGCTCCACCAGGGAACCTCACGTTTCGTCTGATGGGGTATTAGGGCACTATAATGGTAGGAGGTTAAAATCACATCTGGAAGTTGTCTTGACGCCAATTCTATCGCACTCGTGGAGTTAAAGCTGGCAGCAAGTTGATCAAATTTCGAAGCCACTAAGGCTTTGTACAAGTCCCAATTTGTTTTCTTTGGGTTAAAAGAATTGGAAAGGAGTTCCGCTTGGCCTGGGAGATCAAATCTAATGTGCTGGTGATCGGTAACCTCATCGGTAACCCGCCAATTTTTAATGAAATCGGACAAATAACTTCTAACCAGAGTGAGGTCTAGTACCTCTTCCCTGACTGTGTTTATAAAAGTGGGTTTGCACCCTCCATTTGATACATTTACATCTTGACTACACAAAAGATATTCAAGACGGC
>JAWNLD010000093.1:0-209660 GCA_035041545.1 Drosophila colorata
GTACATATACAAATATGCGCTGCATCATCCCAAAAGAGTTGATGTATTTGAATGACAATGGACCATTCATCCACAGACTGGAGTTGATAAGTTCCCGTGGAACGGCTCCCTTCGACGGCGCCATTCCATTCCCTCCGTAAGCTGTATGGCACAAACTCTATTAGCGAAAAATACATTAAATTTTGAAGATTCTTCATGTAGCCATGAAAGCACAACAGAAGAATCGGACCAGCAGAAAAATTTACAGTCAAAAAGCTTCATTTTGACGATTTCGCTCACTAATTGTGCAAGTAAAGATGCTGCACAAAGCTCCATCTTGGGCACGGTGAGAGTTTTGAGCGCGGCTACATGCGCCTTTGAACAAAGTAGCTTAGTTTTGACGATATTATTCTTGCAAGCACGAACATAAATGCATGCTCCATATGCTTCAAGGCTGGCGTCACAAAATGCGTGAATCTGGATCAGAGCATCTGGGTGGAGTACGTAGCTCGCAAATGTTGCGTGGCGGGCATCGGAAAAACCATTGTAAAGCGCCGTCCAGGCAGAGTGCATCGATTGTGGTAAGCTCTCATCCCACTTTAACTTGTCCCTCCACATGCGCTGCAACAGAATTTTAGCTTTGGTCAAAGTTGGCCCGATCAAGCCGAGTGGATCATAACAACGTGCAATGGTTGCCAAGACCGAACGCTTCGTGTGCTTGCTGGTACCAAGTAGGAGTGCAAGCCTGAATAGCAGTTCATCGCGACGTCGCTCCCAGACAAGCCCAAGCGCCTTTGTAACATCGCTTCCATCGTTGAATTTAAGCATGCTCTCTCTTTTAGTCTCAGGAATGTCAATAAGAACTTCCGGATTGCTAGAGCACCACTTTCTTAAACGAAAGTTGCCCTTAGCAAGCAAGTTTGTAGTTTGCTGCATGATATCACGAACTTCATCCACTGAACTTCCGCCAGATATCATGTCATCTACGTAAAAATCCCTTAACGCTGCTGGCTTAGTGCCGTATGTTACCGTATCCAGTTGGTAGATTTGCAAAGTGTCTGTGGGAGAGTCACGCCATAATATGCACTGGAGCCTATTATCTGGAGCAGCGACCCGTACGCAGCGATACATTTTGCAAATGTCACCAGTGAGAGCAATTGGAAAGGTACGAAAACGTATAAGCGTGTTGAATAGTTTCGCCTGTAGGACCTGACATAAGGATATTATTCAGCGAAAGTCCAGAAGTTGCTGCTGCCGTCGAATACAACTCTCAGCTTAGTTGTAGTGCTTCATGACACAATGATGTGGCAAGAAATATTGAAACTTGTGTGCATTTGCGACGGAAACAGGTGTCATATGGCCCAGGTGAAGGTATTCTCTGATGAAGGCAGAATATTGTTGCTTGAGACCAGGACTGCGCGACAGCTTTGATTCCAAATTTTCGAAGCGCCGTTTAGCCTGCACAAAGGAGTCACCCAAAGAGTCAACGCAGCGTTTGATGGGCAACCGAACTGAAAATTCTTTGGAGGGCAATCGTGTGACATTTTTACTGAAGTGCGTTTCACAATCGAGCTCCTCCTTGGTTGACTTCGAAATTGGCTCAAACACATGCTCCATTTCCCAAAAGCGGCGCACCAATTCGTCCAGCCGAGTGCTGGGTTTGACTCTGTCCGAAGCCCGTTGACTTACTGTAAAAGAAGATAGTTTGGGTGCCTGATGACCACCACCAGATAATATCCAGCCAAGTTGAGTTTTCTGCAGTAATAGAAATCCCGGTGCAAGCTGAATCTGGCCAATGCAGAGCAACTCGAAAAAGAGGCCTGCTACTATAAGCAGATCAATCCGATGAGGCACGTTGAACGAAGGATCGGCTAGTTAAATGTTCGAAGGAACGTTCCAATCAGCAGTATTTACTGAACAACCAGGCAGATTATCCGTTATTGTCTGCGCAATGACTGCAGTGATACTCGCTGCAAAATCTGAAGTCCGCGATTTTAAGTGGATTTCAGCAGAATAGCCATCCGTTGCAAAGTTGGCATCTTCAATGCCCGAGACGGCAGTTAGAGATTTGGTTTTTCGAAGCTAGAGTTGATTAGCGAATCGAGTAGTGACGAAATGCAATTGCGGCATGAGCATGCCGGCACGATTCCGTACAAGGACAATGGCAGTGGCCAAAAACACACCATCAGAAGCGGACTGGGAGCTTGAGGCAAGAGGCAAGACAGGAGACATTGCAACCATAGCGTTTGACGATGGCGAATTCGATGATGCTGCTACTGTTTCAATGGCTGATACACGATTATAATGCAGCAGAGTGTGGTGCTTCGATTGGCAAGTGCGGCAAGCTCCAGATTTACAATCCCGCATCTGATGACCCTTTTTCAGGCAATTTATGCATAGGGCGAGCCTTTTTGCCTCTTTGTTACGAACATTTGGGGAAAGAATTGTAAACGATGGGCAGCTGTAGATATAGTGGTCTACTCCCTCACAAAGAACGCAGCGAATGGCCGAGGTGCTTGAGGCGACAAATGATCGTTTGACATTACTCACGGTTCTAATCGACTTGCCAATCTGACCATCTTGCGCGCATACGGCATGCTCCACATTTTCCATCGTTCTGCATCGCTTGTTTAAAAATGTGGACAGCTTATCCCACGACGGCAGCTCGTTGATAGGCGGATTCTCCTCCCACTTGGCTTGTGTTGCCTTATCAAACTTCGGGAGCAGGACTTGGACCAATAAACAATCAGCAATTTCTTGCGAAGTTGCCAGTGATTGCAATGCACGCAGGTGTGAGGTAATCCTGTCCGTCAGCTCGCGTAGCTTGCCTACCGATGAATCAGCCCTTTCAAGCCCCAGCAGATCTCTGATGTGTGCCTGTAAAATAAAACGCTTATTATCAAATCGATTTTTGAGAATATCTAACGCTATTTCATAGTTGCTGTGAGTTATTTCCAGTGCGCGAATCGTGTCCAGGGCGCTGCAACTAAGACAGGAGCGTAGGTGCTATAACTTCTCAATAGAAGTAAGTTCGATTTCATTGCCAATAACCGTGGTAAACATCGAGTAGAAGTTGGCCCAATCCGTGTAGGCGCCACTGAATTTAGGCAATTCTAATTGCGGCAGACGCGAACGATTTGCCATAAGATACACTTGCTGCGAGTCGTTCGTGCCCACTCTAAATGTAGAGCAATGGTCAGGTGCTCTACGCTTGCCAAGCTCGCGCTGAAGTGTGGTCCGCAAACGCAGCAACGAATCCTCAAACCTTACAGGCAACTCTCCAGAAATACTCTCGAAGCAAATTTCCTCCAAACTAAGGTGTACGACGTTGAAATTGGATTTAAGCTCGTCCGTTAAGTCCATATATCCCTTTATTTCGTATTCGTCCATACTTCTAAGCCGCCCAACATCAACGTCCACGCACAATTTGTCCAGCCTGCTGAAAATTGCAGCCGCCTTACGACGCAAAAAAACAGCTTTGTCGATTTGTCCGCTGCCACCATCAGAGACTGTACTGCCATCAGTCTGCGGAGTTGTAGTTACAGCACCTTCTTCAGCCATTTTATATTTTGTTTTTGTTTTATTTTAAAGTCACTTGCACTAACACAACGATATGCACCGAGAGGTTATGTTCACTGCCGAGTGAATGTACTTATTGCAGGCTAAAGCGTTGTACTTCTTGGCTCGAACGATATTGCCAAAAAAACTACACTTGCCCTTGCACAAGTTTAATATTGCCCTGGCAATACAGGCTGTTAAATAAACAGTATTCGCAGAATCCAATTGACCGAACGAATAGTTTTAATAGGCAATGTACGCAGGTGATCGGCACAAAAGGGAACATAAGCATAGAAAAGGTCGTTGCCTTTTTTTTCGAGATGATTGTATGTATGTGGGCGTATTGGCGCGCGCGCTTTTGCTTTCGTTGCCAGCGACGAACAAAACGGAATTGCAATTAAAAATTGTCAAAATTTAATTGCCGACGAACTTTGCAAATTAACCTCACAGCCAAAAGAGGAAGAGAAAAAAGAAATCACGTCGGGGTCACCAATGTTTGAAGATGTCAAGCTTTTTCAACACCTTTTGTTTTATAAAAATGTACATTTATTTTTTCTTAATTTAAGTTTAGTTTTTAGTTACAAAGTTGCGAGAGGCTGTTTGCTAATTGCAAACAAGAAGTTCTATTGGAAACGATAGCGCTCTGCTGTATGCGACGAAAGCGAAAGCGAAACTGACTTAGGCGGTAATAAGTGCAATAGCAAGCAATCAGAGACAAAATTGAGTGGATTTTCGGCCGCGTAGGGCGCGAAGCATAGCGATAAGCAATTGAGTGCATTATTTACGGTTAGTTGTTATGCTGCAGCGCACGGCAGAACTATGCTAATTGTCTATTTCAGCTGCTGCTGCGAACACTATACATAATTGGGACTACAACTGAAGTTGCAGAATTCAAATGACGAGGGATAAGTTAAAAATTCGAATGGGAATAGAAATCGTTTGGTGAAACATGAAGAGCGCTGAAAGGCCTTTCAACCTTGGAGATGTTTGCATGTAAGTCAGTTCCAACTCCTTACGATTCGCTTTATTCTTATTTGATTTTGCTGATGTTCATATACTTCGGCTGACTTGTACAAATATATATATATACGTGGGATAGCCTAAAAGCATGTTTGTATGTATGTGCAGGCCACCTGTGAGGTCATTGAATTCAGTAACACTGTAATTTCAATTGTTCTTTCAATTATGCACTGAAAATTTGTGTTGTATATATTTATAATATATAAAAAAAAAAAACAAATAATAATAATAAAATCACTTTTAAAAAAATTCTGCACAAAAGCATACAAAAAAAAAAAAACATTATCACTTGTGTTGGCTCACTTATCAGTTGGCTCCGCACGCGCATTACGCTTGCGCGTTCAGCAAAGTTTTTGCAAAACTCATCAGCTGTTTAAATCGCTGATAAAGTTTATCCACATTTTTGAGTTGTTGTTTACTACAGTAGGAATTGAAATTGTTAAGAGAATAAAATGGTATGGTTTTTAATAACTTAAAATAACTAAATATGTACTGCCGTAAGGATGATTAAAGAAAATATATTTTTTTATGAATGCTTGTGAAATTATGAATAACTAATATTTATAAGGCCGTCAGCCAACTGGTGTGCAAGGGGATTTTGTTTAATTATTACTTGAATAATACTTGCCGTATCTGCACACACTGTTAGAAGTGCGACTATACTCTCCTCGTGAGGGCGGTTGGAAGTAGATCCTTGGCATGGTCATGTATCTGCCAAGGGTGCTGACCAATGGTAGTCGGGGAAAGAGAAGACAACTCTTCAGAAAATTACCCCAATCCAAGGTGGAACAGCATATGCCGAACGATTCATGACCGTGGGAATGCTCGGCCGGTCAGTATGCGGACTCTCGATACCTGTCGTCCTCCAGTTTTTTTTTTCGACCTCCCGCGGTAGGCGGGCTATGACTCTTGGGATTAAAAATATTACTAAAAATAATGAGTCTGATGCGGCTCAAATAGCATCACCCCAGGCTTCAACCTGCACGGTTGAGCCTATTTTTGGCACCGCAGCTATAGGGCTGCCGGCCACCGCCTTTCCAAGCGGTGATGTTGGTCACCAAGGGGAGGATCCGGAAAGATCACCAACTTCCTTGGATAAAGAGTTGGAGTGTGCCACTTTCTCGTCGAGAACAAGTTTGTCCCGCCAGGGTCCGATAGAGGCAACGACAATCTCGATCAACGATCTCGATGACTTACCCAGTGAGATCTTTCAGAGATCCGGTCTGACGGATGCAGGCACTTAGGTATCAAGTCTACATGTAGACACTGAGATCGCCTTTATTAAGATGACAAACAGCGAAAAGAAGCTGTTCAGGGCTATTTAACCCAAAGAATACAAATTGGGACTTGAACAAAGTCTAAGTAACTTCGAAAGTTGATCAACTTGCTGCCAGCTGTAACTCCACGAGGGAGATAGAATTGGCGTCAAGACAACTTCAAAATGTGCTTTTAACCTCCTACCATGATAGTGCGGCCCTACGTCAAGACAACTTCAAAAAGTGCATTTAACCACCTACCATGATAGTGCGGCCTTAAACCCCGTGAGGTTCCCTGATGGAGCGAAGGGCTGGCAAATCAAAGGAATGAAGTCAGACGGCTCTTTAACAGGGCCAAATCAAATAGAGACTCATGGGAGACATACAGATGCGCGCTTACCGAGTTTAATAAGAACATTAGACGCGCTAAACGCGTTACCTGGCGCACCTACTGCGAAAGTATGGAGTCACTTCCAGAAGCAGCGAGATTGTGAAAGGTATTGGCCAGAGGGTCATCTAATGGTGTGGGAAACGCTAGAGCTACTGCTTCAGGTGCATTTCCCTGATTCTGTTATAAGCCCGGTAAATCCCTGTAATGATGGGGATACTGAACCACCAGCTAGACGTGGTTACAGTCTGTCGGGTGCTACGACGTTGACAAGGTCAGGTGGCCCATTAAATCATTCGCTCAAAAGCCCCGGGGGCTACCAGATTTGTCCTGCCCTGCTGCAACACAGCCTAGAAGATATACTTAATCCACTAATTGGTCTACTTAGGGCGAGCTTAACTTGGGGTACATTCTGCTATCTTGGAGGGAGGTAAATGTGGTTTTTATTCCCAAGCAAGGGAACCGTCCCTTGGATCAACGTAAGTTGTATAAACCAATAAGCCTCACATCGTTTCTGCGTAAGACCGCAGAACGCCTGTCGGACTTGCATATCCGGTGCAGACTGCAAGATACCAATCCTCTGCACCATCACAATTCGCCTACATCAAAGGCAGATCGACAGAGGTTGCTCTACATCAGATAGTCAGTAAGACTGAAAAGGTATTAGAGGCGAAGAAAATTGCTTTGTGCTTCTTCCTAGATGTCAAAGGGGCCTTCGACAACACTGGCTATCAGTCAATAACCAGGGCGTTAGCATCTAGTGGGGTTGACTCCTTCTCTATTACCTGGATGGAGAGAATGCTTATGCACAGAGACATTAGATCTTCACTGTACGCCACCACTGTCCGCATCCGAGCGGTCAAAGGGTGTCCACTGGGCGGGGTTCTGTCTCCCCTTCTTTGGTCCCTAGTGATAGATGAACTACTGGTGAAATTATCGGAGCTAGGCAGATGACCTGGAAATAATAATCTACGGAAAGTTCGGCTAAGCCATCACCGAATTGATGCAAACGGCACTCAACACGATCCTAAGATGGTGCACAGATGTGAGTCTCAATATCAACCCACATAAGGCGATAATCGTTCCCTTCACGAAACGGTACAACATCGATGTCGGCCAGCTCTACAGCGGTAGGACACCCGTCGAGCTCTCCAGTGAAGTCAAATATGTCGGTGTTAATCTGGATAAGAGACTTAACTGGAACTCGCACTTAAACAAAACGTTGACCAAAGGTACTCATGCCATGTGGGCATGTCGTCGGCTCTTCGGTAAAACGTGGGGTTTAGACTCCAAAGTCATCAGATGGCTGTATGGTATGATGGTTATGCCTGTTGTCACTTACGCTGCCCTCGTCTGGTAGTTAAAGGTCCAGCAGGCTACCGCCATACAAAAATGCAGCAAACTTCAGCGGCTGGAATGCCTATCCCTCACGGGTGTCATGCGTACATGTCCTACTGCAGCACTGGAGACAGTCTTAGGACTGAATCCACAAAAAGGTAGCTTCTTTGAGCCTTCTGAGGATTAAACTCACAAATGGGTTGCTAGCAGGAGACATAGGTCATGCTAGTCTGGTAAAAATTATTCCTGGCTAAGGGATCTGCGATAGAACGGATCTTAAGACCACGGAACTTTTCTTCGGGGCGAAATTTAGGTCTCTTACTCCAGACCGTAGGGAATGGAATGGGATGATGGCAACCCTTGCAATGATCGCATGAGCCTGCAGTGGTTCACAGACGGATCAAAAACTAATCAAGGGGTTGGTGCGGGAACCACAGGACCCAACACCAAAATCTCGATTGCAATGGGTACCTGGCCCAGTGTTTTTCAATCTGCCATTGAGTCCTGTTCCAGACATATCCTTGACAAGGGGATAAGAGGAGCCACCATAAATATCTTTTCAGATAGCCAAGCAACCATTCAAGCTCTTTCCTCGTGGAGGATTACCTCGAGACTGGTTGCGGATTGCTGGAACTTACTGCAGCACCGCTCACATCGAAACCGGGTCACACCTTGATGGGTTCCGGGGCATTCCGGAATTTCCGGCAACGAAGTTGCGTATGGGCTAGTTAGCGCTGATTCCGCAATCCCTCTTTAATTTTGTGGGTTAAGCTGGACCTCTGCCAAAGAGTTGATAGAGAAATGGTCAAAAAAGGAGAGGGGAATCTACTGGTCAACGAGACGTGGATTACGACAATCTAAAACCCACATACAGGTAGAAATACCTAAAATCTTTTAAGAGGGGAACTACGGCTCTTGGTATCCTATCTCACGGGACACCACTCAGTCAAGTATCAGCATAACAAAATGCGCCTATCCCTTGACACAGAGTGTAGGCTCTGCAGCGATGCCCAGCCATTATTTGGAGTAGGAGGAAGTATCTATGCAGATAATTTGTTACTGCAGCACAGATCAGAAATTCCTCGACAAGGGATCTGCTTTCCTTCGTAAGGGAGGCAGAGCATCTCTTGTCCTCATAGGGAGCCCCTTGGTTCAAAACACCACAATTCGGTGCCACTAAAATCTCTGTTGTGAGACTCCCTTAAAAATAATGATAATAATAATAATATTTAAAAATCTTTGGACATATGAAATAAGCATATAGTAGTTGTGTGTAAGGGGATTTTTCTAATCTAATTAGAAAGATCTTAGGTTGGGTATTGGGTATAGACACAATGAGTCAATGAACATCTAAGACTCAGACCTTAACAGCGATGCCAAGCGTGAAGAAACTATAAACGAATACAATACCCGATTATCTTATTTTTCATGTAGTTTGTTTTGAAGGTGATAATTGCCTTGAGCCCCTTTTATATGGTTTAGCAGAGTCTATTTACAGCTTTTAGTTTCAGTAGGGATAAGGATAAGTTTATGTATCGCAGTTGAAAGAAGTAGCAACAACCCAACCCACCGCCGCAAGAGCTAATGCATTATAGGCTCCAGCCCGCGATTTAAATACAAATTTAATCAAAATCAGTTGACGAAGTTATAAATTCTTAGTAAAAATTGTGAAAAATACATGTTATAGCGCGCGCCTTACCATATCAATCTGTAATTTAAAATATCATCTTCTCAAATAAAACGCCTATCGAAATAATATGTGAATGTCTATACTTTTCTTCATTCCCCTATATTTATACCAGGTTCCATTCTCAAAATATTTTAACGATAGTTTTCGGAGAAATGTATGAAAGAGCGAATGTCAGGCAGCGTTTAGTTAAGATAAGGGGTTGGGACTATGTGCTCTGGTTTTGTTAATAGCCAAGTTATATGGGATCGACTCTTGATCATGGTAATGGGGTATATTGATAAATATCAAACTAAACACCTTTTGACGTGGTAAAACTGTCAAAAGTAATCCAAGCAAGTAAGATGGCTCTAGTCGGGAGTGCTCGACTAGAAGATACCCTGAACCCACCGCCGAGCTGTCGTTACATGCATTTAATTATAAATAAGCTTAAACAATTTGAGGTTGTTGTAAATTTTCTGTGGCTTTTAGGAAAACGGTGTGTGTTATCGATTATTTGAAATAAACTTGATCTGCGCGTGCAATGGACGAGTCTATAGCTGAAAAGTTGGAGTCTCTAGCTCTCATAGTGTCTGAGATCGATGCGTTCATCCAGACGGACGGACGGACGGACAGCCAGCAGACGGACTGACAGGCGGACATGGCTAGATCGCCTCGGCTGTTGATCCTTTTGTTTTCACAACGTTTGGTTTGCTTAAAGCAGATTTGGTAGTTTTAGTGGCTTGACTGTTATTAGCTGAGCTAGACGCCCTGAGATGTAACGCAACTCGTGAGATATTCTAGCCAATGATGCAGAGCACCACGAGGCACCAGAAACTAATTCGCCTGCAGTATTGTTTTTAGCCATAGCTGGCGGGCACCAGACACACGCACTCTATCAGAGTGGTGGCGGTGCACGCTCAACTTGCACTGAACGTCGCTCTAATTGGAGATGGGGTTTAACGCAGAACCGCTCACACTGCTCACACACCCGAACAATCAGAGCGCCGCTCGCGCAAGTACAAAAACGGCAGCGGGCCGCTGACGGAAATGGGATGGGATGGGATGCGACGAAAGAACCGACACGTCGCGACGATCGATTCTAACAATGTTTGTTATTGTTCTGCGCTCTGCGGTTTAACGGAATCGCGAAAGAAACAAAATGCAAAGGTCAATACCCTGATTAGGCGCATACACAATTTGCAATTGTTATTTATATTTGCAGCTGCAAACTGCTGATTATAATTTAATGCGAGTAAGCACAAAAATATTGTTGTATATATTTGAACAAAACAGCACAAATTGTATTTTGTTGCCCCAATAGAAGTGGACTTATCCAATATACGTCCACTCTCGACGAAAGCATTATCGCGACTGCATATTTTTTTAAAATTACTTTAAAAAAAAAAACGAAAAACAACAACAAAATTAAAAATGCTTATATATAAACTATATGAAAATAAAATAATACATAAATAAATAAAATTTAATAATAGATTTAAATTCGCTATAAATTTAAATAAATCCTATACATAATTGGGACCATAACTGAGATAAGTTAAAAATTCGAATGGGAAAAAGAAATTAACATGAAGAGCGCTGGAAGGCCCTTCAACCTTGGAGATGTTTGCATGTAAGTCAGTTCCAACTCCTTACGATTCGCTTTATTCTTATTTGATTTTGCTGATGTTCATATACTTCGGCGGACTTATAATATATAATATTATAATATAGATTAATGCTCGCGCTTCGCGCTTGCTTATAATATTTGCAGGCACATTTTAGAATGTCCTATTTATGAAATTTCTCGCAAAATTTTCACAAAGTAGGAAACTATATCTTTCAAATGTTTGTTGCAGTTGATCTGCGAAATCTTTTTGAGAGTGTGCATGCCAAATTCCAAATTTCCCTTATTTAGTTGCTTCAGAATATATCACATCACCGATGTCCCAGCATTAAGTTACACTTCGACCAATAAGTATGTTAAGTTTAAAAATAAAAAATAAAAATTTAAATAAACAGTAAAAAAAAACTTCGTTGACCCAAGCCAGATTCGAACCCGCGTCTGATAGCACGCCAGGCAACATCTGAGCCACTGTTGCATTCGAATTGCCTCCGTCAAAATCTGAGATTAGACACACACGTACAACCAATCGCTTGAGAATTCGAAAAAAAATGTGCATATACAGCATATATATCTGTATGGGTGCACACGCATGCAGAAAACGTCTGCGCTTGGCGCTTGCCACCATGTGGTTTGCCAATATACAACTACATTTTCTTCAACAACTTTTGTGTTTCTTAAGCGGTTTAGATGAAAATTGTTTTAATGCATTCCTATTGTACTATAGAACATTTATATAGCAGTATGAACCAAATTTGTGGCTCTGGCTCTGGCTCTTATAGTTTCTGAGATATGCTCAAGCAGCTGCGCTTGGCTGCCAATTTGGAAAGTTCATTCCTAAATAACTGCTAAACAAAGAATAGGATCGTTATGAAATTTTCAGGACGTAACAAGAGCAATGAAATCTGTGTATACATCAAAGCACAAGTCTGTAGTAATTGATTTCCGATTTTGGAGATTTTTATATGAGGACCAAATGGGGGGAGTTATCCGAAATCCGAAAAATACATAATCTGCGTATTCTTTACGAGAATATATGAAAACAAATTTTGTTGCTTAAGCTCTTATAGTTTTTGAGATATGCCTAACAACCGGGTCAAAAAACCGATAAACATTGATCATAAAAAAACGGTGCAAGTTATCGATCATTTGAAATAAACTTGTGATGTGCGTATGGTATATACGAATTTGAAAAGTCTAAGTTCAGCTCTCTGGCCCTTGTAGTCTCTGAAATCGACGCGTTTATACAGTCAGTCGGACAGACGGACGGACGGACGGACAGACAAACAGACAGACGGACATGGCTAGATCGACTCGGCTAGTGATACTGCTCTAATTAAACACTGAAAGTTTCATAGCGATCATACTGTTACTTGAGAAGTTATTCAAGAATTTATTTTCCATAGTGAGGCCAAGCGCAGCCGATGTGTAAAGTGCGCAGATTAGTTCGTGCGTTTGTGTGTGTGTGTGTGTATGTGTGTGACTTTGTGAATGTGTTTATGAATGCAAAGAGGTTTAAAAGTATGTAACGAGAGCTCGCCGCTGGGTACAGGGTATTTCCTAGTCGGGGGCGCCCGACTAGAGCCATCTTACTTGTTGAGTTGTTGTTTACTACAGTAAGAATAGAAATTGTTAAGAGAATAAAATGGTATTGTTTTGCATAACTCTCAAAATAACTAAATATGTACTGTCGTAAGGATGATTAAATATGGATGATGAAAATATGTTCTGATATGAATGATTTTGAAGTTATGAATAACTAATATTTATAAATCTTGGGACATATGGAATTAGCATATTGTAGTTGTGTTTAATTAGCATGCATGGAATTAGCATATTGTAGTTGTGTTTAAGGGGATTTTTCTAATCTAAGTATAAATATCTTAGGTTTGGTATTGGGTATTGACACTATGAGTCAATGAACATCTAAGACACAGCCCTTAACAGCGATGACAAGCGTGAAGAACGATAATCGAACACAATATCCGATTATATTTTCATGTAGTTTGGAGGTTGGTTTTTTTGTTTTTTTAGGTGATAATTGATCATTTATGTGGTTTATCAGAGTCTATTTACTGCTTTTAGTTTCAGTAGGGATAAGGATAAGTTTATGTATCGCAGTTGAAAGAAGTAGCAACAACCCACCCTACCGCCGATGGAGCTAAGGCATTATAGGTTCCAGCCTGCGACTTCTTCAACTCTTGACGCCAGCTGGTCATATGCCCATTGCGGCATTGTTTGTCCCCTCGAGTCAAGAGTGTTACATATTTCGCGAATCCCGATGCTATGAACAGCATCCCACCTATCGCCCAACCGGCCGAGGGGCGCAGTCGTATAACGTACGACACGAGTCGTGAAGTACAAAACTAATATAAACTATCTACAATCTACTTGCTTAATAGCTTAGGAGTAAAGACTTAATACGAGGAAGGAAGACTCCGAACTGATCACTTTGTAATGTTTATTAAAATCATCACAAAGGACGCGGAAGGGTTCATGCAGGGCATAGCTAACTAACTATATACAGCAACAGTTAGTTAGTTCTCCGATATGTTAGAGAGGGGAGATTTATCAATAAGAGCCTACTTGGGTATGCTGGCACCCGAACATTACGATCCCAATTTAGGCCACGAAAGGCAAATAATAAAAATGTTTTTTTGTACTGACTCTATTCGGTTCTGCTATAATGCGTATTGTGGGGACCATACGCATGACCCAAACTCGAGAATGGGTCGGACAAGAGATATGAAAAGTGTCTTTGTCGTGTAAGGGTCATCAACCTCCGTGGACCATCTCTTGATGAATCCCAGAATAGTCATAGCCTTGTTGACTATGGTCGTAACATGAGAGTCAAATTTAAGTTTTTGATCAAAAACGACACCTAGATCATTAACAACTTTATCGATATTATTTACCCGTGCAAGCAGTATACTACCAAGCTTATACGGAAACAGTCATTACCTTGCACTTAGAGCAATTAAGATTTAATAGGTTATCTTGACACCAGGACTCAAAGGCGTCAAGTTTTTCTTGTAAGAGATTACTTGAAGCCATATTCTTATATGTAATGCACAATTTCATATCATCGGCCTACATTAGCACACGGGAATGTGAAAGGACCGAGGGAAGATCATTAATGAAAAGAGTAATGAAAAGCGGACCAAGATAACTACCTGGGGAACCCCAGATGTCACGCTGATACAGTTAGAATATACATTTCTAAAAAGAACCCTTTGGGATCTATTTCTCAGATACTGTGAAATCCAGTTAATAAGATTTACTGGGAAGCCAAATAGGCATATTTTGTGGAATAGCAAGGAGTGGTTTACTGAGACAAAAGCCTTGCTGAAATCAGTATAAATAACATCAGTCTGAATTTTGTTTTTGAAACCATCAATTAGCAGAGAAGAGAACCCTAGAACGTTAGTGGTTACAGATTTACGTCTCATAAACCCATGCTGGGAAGGTGAAAAGAGCTGCATAAATGTTGCAGTTAAGATGTTATAATTCTCTCAAAAGCTTTTTGTATTGCAGACAATTTGGAAATACCTCTGTAATTTTCGTAATTTTCGAGTCAACAGACAACTTAAAAAGTTTTAGGATTGGCTTGCAAAGTGATTTTGCAAAGTACCTGAGCACACTGGCTAGATCACCATCAGGACCAGATGAAGACAAGTGACGAAAACAACGAATACGGAAATTTTCCGCCTACAGCCACTGGCGGCTTGACAAATTGATCAAATCAATATATCTCTCTCAGTTTTCAAGCTAGAGGAAGACATTCTTTTCAAACAGATTCCTCTAAAGATCGCACAAAATATATTTTGCCTGTGGGGCAAATCGATAAAATCCTTATATCATGTTGGTGGGTAAGCCGTGAAAATCCATATCTCTCACAATTTTAGAGTTAGAATCACAAAATTTAGTAAGCAGTTTTCTGACGACCTCCTCTTAATATCGAGCCGAAAAATTTCGGCAACACCTACTTCCGGTCCCACAAATTATAAAAATCAAAAAATTTACAAAATATCAATAATAATTTGGACCGTTTTCGTCTTTTTTAAGCTGCCATCATAGCGTGAACGAGTATTGCGCAGTATGTTAGTGGCCTGCAAAGTTCTTACTTGTTATACTCGTTCACGAAGTGAAAATAGTATATTGGGTTTGTGCAATGTCCGTTAGGTCCGTTCGTCGGTCTGTCCATATGCCCGCTAATTTTTTCATCGCTATTGAAGCTAGAGACTTAAAACTTGGAATATATACTCGTGGATCCTCGCGACAGCTGGCAAATAGATGACATGTAAATACACCTCAAATTGCTAATCGATAAGAGGTTAATATTTTCCACAATTTTAAAACTCGAGTCACCAAATTTGGAATGTCGATTTCTGGTGACCTCCCCTAAAAATTGCGGCCTTGCGGCCCGGTCACGCCCATAGTTTTTGAGCTAGAGTCACCACTGGAATATATATTACTGGAAAGCTCCCCAAACATCACTCGCCACCGTACTCGCAAACATCGATATAACTGAAAGCACAAATCGGTAACATCTGTATGCTACTCACAATTGTAAAGCTAGAGCCACCAAATGTGGTATATATATTGCTGGTGACCTCTCCCAAAAATGAAAAGCATATATCTTCCACAGTTTTAGAGCTAGACTTCCCAAATTTTAATGGTAGATTACTGGTCACTCTCATTAAGGATCGGTAAAAAAAACTTTCAGCCACGCCCAGTGCCGCAAAGCGCGAAAATATATATCTCCCGCAGTTTTAAAGCTAGAATCCCCAAATTTGAGAGGTAGATTACTGGTCGCGCCATCTAAGTTTGTAATTTCTTGTAGATCGGACGTTATTATTGAGCATTCTCGTGTATGTGTGCGTGTTAGTGTACCACTGGCAGCAAGCGAATCCGCATATAGTGACAGAGACACAAATAACGCCCGCCCTAGGGCATTCCAACCAAACCCCGCCTTTAGTGGGTGAACACATCAGCATTGCTGCCTCTGGCAGTCAAATTGCAAAAATAAAACTTTATTTTGCACAAACCCTACCGCGTGCAATCTGAGAGAGGAAGCTCTTGCTAAGCTTAAGCTACGCTCAGCTGATCGATATATAAATATACTGGATATATACAATATACCTGCTACCGATATTACCGAAGAACTCTCTCTCTCCTGCTAACATGGCCATAAATGCCGATTGCTTTGTTGGGGGTAGGACATTGGAAGACTTTAACCGCTACTATGACGATCTGCTCGCCAGTATTTCAAACCGTAACGCGTTTACTACATCTCGGACAGCCGGTGCCCAGCAATGATTACCGGTTGGACCTTCTAGGCAACTCCACCAACAGGGCGCCGTTAGCACAACAACAACAACAGCTACTTCAACTACAGCGGCCTTCAGCAGCGGCACAGTTGTGCCGCACTGGAGCCAATTGGAACACGCCCCAAAACCACCAATCTGGCCTTGCAACCTAATCCGGTCGCCATGTACGGCGCTCAGAGCCCTTCCTTGGCAGCTAAGTCCTGCGTCCACACTCCCGATCTGGCCCCCTTAAGGAAGGTAGGTAATACGTAGGTAATACGCCAGCCTGTCAGGAACCGCTGGACAGCTGGCAAAAGGTTGCCCCATAAAAACGAAGGGCGGACAGCAACACACACAAGTGCGCCAACCCCCCGCGCGCAATTACCAGCCCACCGCTACACTAATGCAGCCTCATCAGCCACTGAAAGGACCTGAGGGACAAGACGAGTCCCTTGGAAGCCTCCTCCAAGGACTCCAGCAGTCGATTGCAGCAGTAAATGCCGCAGTTGCAAGCATTTTGGTCAGCGTCAAGGACCTGAGGGATGCACAAGGTCCTCCGCATTTCGGTGCTTTCAACAACCGCAATTAATGGCCAACGAGTTGCGCTTTGGATCGTGGAACGCTCGTAGCATCATCTAAAATGCTAACGAGCTCAA
The DNA here is from genome assembly GCA_035041545.1 of Drosophila colorata. Lineage (NCBI taxonomy): Eukaryota > Metazoa > Arthropoda > Insecta > Diptera > Drosophilidae > Drosophila > Drosophila colorata. The sequence goes on from JAWNLD010000093.1 coordinate 16,795, forward strand.
ACTGTTTCTAAGAAAACACAAAGTAGACATCATGCTTTTCTCAGAAACTAATTTTCCCACAGGCCTGTACTTCGTTATGGAGGGGTATGCTTGCTACCGCTCGGATCACAGTGCAGGACGCGCGAGAGGAGGTGCTGCGGTGCTAGCCAAACAGAACTTGGAACACTACCATCTGCACGCAGTGACCTCCAGCGACACACAAATGGCTGCAATTATGGCAGAGACTCTCTTCGGGAAAATCCTTGCAGCTGCAGCGTATTTACAACCACAGTCAAATTACTCCTTGTATTGACTTTTTCTTTAATACAACAGCGTATTATCGGTTCGTGAAGAGTATGAGTATGATCCGACCACATGTCACGCCTTGCATTGGTTTCTACGTCTGCTCAAAGGACCTAAAAAAAGCACAGACTTGTCCCCCCTGGATTGGAAATTTAACGTTTTAAGGCAGATCTAAATGGCATGTTCAACTTAAACACTCAGAACCTAGCAGCCGAGGACGCCGACGAAGCAGTGCAAACCATGTTCGACCAAGTACATCCTGCCAACGCTGCTCCATTACAAGTGTACCCCACACACTCAAGCTAGCACTCAAGGACGCTTTCACCCATCGTTGAAAGTCTCCTTCCTCTGACAAAGCGACTGAGGAGGGAGTACGTCCGTACCCTAGACGACAGGATCGACAGAATCTACCGCCGTATAGCCAAAAGGTCAGGAATGACTAGCATAAAAAGGAAAACCAAAGACACCGTGCTGAAGGAAGCAACGGCAGACAAGAGCACCAAGTTTGCGCTCTGGAAACTCACCCACAATATAAAAGGCAAGCTGCGCCAAAATTTCCCGTACGCCACCCCGATGGCACCTTGGCCAGATCACCAAAGGACAAAGGACAGCAACTTGGAGGAGTTTTTCAAGCCGTTTGAGACCTCATCGCAAGCCAGGATGCAGCGAGTCGCACAGATCCTAGAGGCCCCACACCAAATGTCCCTCCCCGTGGCACTTATCACTGTCCATGAGGTGAAGCAGGAAATTAAGGTGCTTAATAACAACGAAGACACAACACCATCAGCCCTCTGCCACCTAGCGGTGAAAAGGTGTGTTCTAAGGAGAATCCTGGAAGCATCTTCCATAAAGTAAGCAATCCTGAAGTTCCAGTTTGGATTCAGTTTCAAGCATAGAACACCAGAACGACTCCATCGCGTGGTAACCTTTATACTGCACGGCTTTCACGGTAAGGGGTACTTAGTGGCTGCATACCTCGATATCCAGCAAGCTCTTGATCAAATGTGGCACGCCAGCTCTCCAAGGTCAAAGGCATACTGAGCCCCCAGCTCTACATCATCATTGAGAGCTTCGTTTGTAACAGGAAATTTAAAGTTGTTCAGGATGGCGTGGCTTCCCCAACCGAGCGGGCGTTCTTCAGGGCAGCGTTCTGGGTTCGACGCTATACAGCCTTTATACGCACAACATGCCTACGGCAGACAACATCCCAATTGAGGACCGGCAAGACCTGCTTATTTCCATATTTCCGGGCAATACGGCAATCCTCGCCAGGAACCGATGTGTATACAATGCAACAGATGTACTGCAAGAACACTTAAGGCGTTTTGAGAACTGGTCCTGCCAGAGGAACATGTCAGTTAACCCGGAGAAGTGCGTCACAGTGACACAAACACTGTTCAAGGACTCTTGCCCTGGACTATTCCACGGCGAACTACTGGAGCAGGCGAGCGTGTTCAAGGCTCACTTTTAAAAAGCACGTCAACGAGGTAACGAAAGTTATTAGAAGCAAGGTCGGACGAATGAACTCTGATCAGCTGATTGTGTGTGCTTACCATAAGTTGAAATCAAAAAAAATTTAATCAAAGTCAGTTGACGGAATTATAAATTATAAGTTCTTAGTGGAAAATTGTGTTGAATACAAGTTATGACACGCGTCATACCATTGCAATCTGTTATTGAGAAGGGCGTTTTCTCAAATAAAATTCTTATCGATATAAAATGGAAGCATCGATAATTTTCTTCATTCTTTTATGCTTGTTTCAAGTTCCATTATTAAAATTGTTACGTGACGGCTTGTCTCTCGAGTGGTAGCGTAGGTCAGCCAGTACTCTCATATGGGGTTGGGTTCACCCGTGCACGCCGTCACAAACAATCATACAAAACTACTAAGTCAAAGTCACAAAGTCACATCACATCAAGCCAATCAAAATAAACAAAACTGAACGGCAACAACATAACACATAACAACATAACAGTCTGGAGAGGTGAACTTAGACTTTTTATGTTCGTATATACCATTCGCAGATCAAGTTTATTTCAAATGATCGTTTTCTTATAATCAGTGTTTATCGATTTATTGACACGGTTAATCGAGCACATATCAGAAACTATTTGAGCTAGAGCCACCAAATTTGTTTTAATATGTTCTCATAAAGAATACGCAGATTATGGATATTCGGATGTTAGATACCTCACCCCATTCGCCGCCCATACCACAAAGTACTACAGACTTGTTCTTTGTTTTAAACACAGTTTTTAATGCTCTTGATACGTCCGTTTCAAACCGTTCCTATTCTTAGTTTAGAAGTTATCTAAGAATTAACTTTCCATAGTCCATAGGGGCCAAGCGTAGTTGCTTGAGCAAATCTCAGAAACTATAAGAGCCGCCAAATTTGGTTTAATAGGCTGCAATAGACAATATATATGAGTACTACAGTACAATAATAATGCATTTAAACAAATTTCGTCCAAATCGGTTAAGAAACAGAAGTTATTAAAGAAAATGTATTTGTACATTGGCAAACAACGCGGTGGTAAGCGTCAATCGTAGACGTTTTCTGCATGCGCGTGCACACATATATAACACAAACACATATATAACACAAACACACTTATTGGTCCATCTCGGAAACTATAAGAGCTAGAGACTCATTTTTTCGGCTATAGACTCGTCCGTGGCACGTGCGGTTTGTTTTAAATGATCGATTGATCGATTACAAACACCGTTTTCCTAATAAACCCGATAAAAATTTACAATAACCTCTAATTTTTAAAAGCTTATTTTGTAGATTATGAGACATAGAGACTACAAAATTTGGTTCGAATGAATATTTATATATACTATAGCACTTGGAGAATCTTTTGCAATAAGAGTCAAATTGGTTAAGAATAAAATATTAAAAGCAATACGTGTTGTAAAATTTGACAAAATTTGACGATTCAATGCCCAGCAAAGTGCTGCAATAAGATCTTGGGGTTAAGGATTAGGGTTTTTAATTTCGAGTATACCATACGCAGATCAAGGCTATTTTAAATGATCGATAACCCGCATCGTTTTCTTATTATCGATATTTATCGGTTTTTTAACCGGTTTTTTGAGCATATCTCAGAAACAGAAACAGCGCGACCAAATTTGCTTTCATGTGTTTAGGATGCCTCCCCCCATTTTCTCCCATTAACAGACACATTAGCTGACACAAAAATCACTGTTGGTGATAAATCACTTTATAAATCACTTTTTATAAATATACTGGATATTTTTGTAATTAAGTGAAAAAAACTTGTTCTTATATATATATTTTTTTGTTTTTTTCCTCCCTTGCTGGAAAAACTATAAAAACTATAAAAACAAACAAACAATGACGACGAACAATCCACCTCAATTTGGTAAATATTCTGTCTCGCCAATATACCTGCTACCGATATTACCGAAGAACTCTCTCTCTCTCCTGCTAACATGGCCATAAAAGCCGATTGCTTTGTTGGTTGTAGGACATTGGAAGACTTTAACCGCTACTATGACGATCTGCTCGCCAGTATTTCAAACCCGTGAACCCGGTGACTACCACTCGGACCGTCGGCCTCGACAACTCCGCTCAACAGGGCGCCGATAGCACGGCGACAACAGCAGCTCCTACCACTGCAGCAGCGGCACAGTCCTGCGCCGCACTGGAGCTCAATTGGATACATGCCCCCTGAACCGGCAACCTAGGTCCTACGCCAACCCACTCCGGAACCGCCATGGTCACGGCGCACAGGAGCCCTTCCCTGGCAGCTGAGTCCTGCGTCCACACTCTTGATATGGCCCCCTTAAGGAACGTGGGTAATACGCCAGCCTTTCAGGAACCGCTGGTCAGCTGGCAAAAGGTTGCCCCATAAAAACGACGGGGGGACAGCAACACACACAAGTGCGCAAACCCCCCGCGCGCAATTACCAGCCCACCGCTACACTAATGCAGCCTCATCAGCCACTGAAAGGACCTGAGGGACAAGACGAGTCCCTCGGAAGCCTCCTCCAAGGAATCCAGCAGTCGATTGCAGCAGTAAATGCCGCAGTTGCAAGCATTTTGGTCAGCGTCAAGGACCTGATGGATGCACAAGGTCCTCCGCATTTCGGTGCTTTCAACAACCGCAATTAATGGCCAACGAGTTGCGCTTTGGATCGTGGAACGCTCGTAGCATCATCTAAAATGCTAACGAGCTCAAACTGTTTCTAAGAAAACACAAAGTAGACATCATGCTTTTCTCAGAAACTAATTTTCCCACAGGCCTGTACTTCGTTATGGAGGGGTATGCTTGCTACCGCGCAGATCACAGTGCAGGACGCGCGAGAGGAGGTGCTGCGGTGCTAGCCAAACCATACTTGGACACAGGCCTGTACTTCGTTATGGAGGGGTATGCTTGCTACCGCGCAGATCACAGTGCAGGACGCGCGAGAGGAGGTGCTGCGGTGCTAGCCAAACCATACTTGGAACACTACCATCTGCACGCAGTGACCTCCAGCGACACACAAATGGCTGCAATTATGGCAGAGACTCTCTTCGGGAAAATCCTTGCAGCTGCAGCGTATTTACAACCACAGTCAAATTACTCCTTGTATTGACTTTTTCTTTAATACAACAGCGTATTATCGGTTCGTGAAGAGTATGAGTATGATCCGACCACATGTCACGCCTTGCATTGGTTTCTACGTCTGCTCAAAGGACCAAAAAAAAGCACAGACTTGTCCCCCCTGGATTGGAAATTTAACGTTTTAAGGCAGATCTAAATGGCATGTTCAACTTAAACACTCAGAACCTAGCAGCCGAGGACGCCGACGAAGCAGTGCAAACCATGTTCGACCAAGTACATCCTGCCAACGCTGCTCCATTACAAGTGTACCCCACACACTCAAGCTAGCACTCAAGGACGCTTTCACCCATCGTTGAAAGTCTCCTTCCTCTGACAAAGCGACTGAGGAGGGAGTACGTACAAGTGTACCCCACACACTCAAGCTAGCACTCAAGGACGCTTTCACCCATCGTTGAAAGTCTCCTTCCTCTGACAAAGCGACTGAGGAGGGAGTACGTCCGTACCCTAGACGACAGGATCGACAGAATCTACCGCCGTATAGCCAAAAGGTCAGGAATGACTAGCATAAAAAGGAAAACCAAAGACACCGTGCTGAAGGAAGCAACGGCAGACAAGAGCACCAAGTTTGCGCTCTGGAAACTCACCCACAATATAAAAGGCAAGCTGCGCCAAAATTTCCCGTACGCCACCCCGATGGCACCTTGGCCAGATCACCAAAGGACAAAGGACAGCAACTTGGAGGAGTTTTTCAAGCCGTTTGAGACCTCATCGCAAGCCAGGATGCAGCGAGTCGCACAGATCCTAGAGGCCCCACACCAAATGTCCCTCCCCGTGGCACTTATCACTGTCCATGAGGTGAAGCAGGAAATTAAGGTGCTTAACAACAACGAAGACACAACACCATCAGCCCTCTGCCACCTAGCGGTGAAAAGGTGTGTTCTAAGGAGAATCCTGGAAGCATCTTCCATAAAGTAAGCAATCCTGAAGTTCCAACCATCAGCCCTCTGCCACCTAGCGGTGAAAAGGTGTGTTCTAAGGAGAATCCTCGAAGCATCTTCCATAAAAATGCCGAAATCCTGAAGTTCCAGTTTGGATTCAGGTTCAAGCATGAAACACCAGAACGACTCCATCGCGTGGTAACCTTTATACTGCACGGCTTTAACGGTAAGGGGTACGTAGTGGCCGCATACCTCGATATCCAGCAAGCTCACGATCGAGTGTGGCACGCCGGTCAGCTCTCCAAGGTAAAAGGCATGCTGAGCCCCCAGCTCTACAGCATCATTGAAAGCTTCGTTTCTAACAAGGAAATTTAAAGTTGTTCAGGATGGCATGGCTTCCCAAACCGAGCGGGCGCTCTTCGGGGCAGCGTTCTGGGTTCGACGCTATACAGCCTTTATACGCACAACATGCCTACGGCAGACAACATCCCAATTGAGGACCGGCAAGACCTGCTTATTTCCATATTTCCGGGCGATACGGCAATCCTCGCCAGGAACCGATGTGTATACAATGCAACAGATGTACTGCAAGAACACTTAAGGCGTTTTGAGAACTGGTCCTGCCAGAGGAACATGTAAGTTAACCCGGAGACCGATGTGTATACAATGCAACAGATGTACTGCAAGAACACTTAAGGCGTTTTGAGAACTGGTCCTGCCAGAGGAACATGTAAGTTAACCCGGAGAAGTGCGTCACAGTGACACAAACACTGTGCAAGGACTCTTGCCCTATTACTATTCCACGGCGAACTACTGGAGCAGGCGAGCGTGTTCAAGGCTCACTTTTAAAAAGCACGTCAACGAGGTAACGAAAGTTATTAGAAGCAAGGTCGGACGAATGAACTCTGATCAGCTGATTGTGTGTGCTTACCATAAGTTGAAATCAAAAAAAATTTAATCAAAGTCAGTTGACGGAATTATAAATTATAAGTTCATAGTGGAAAATTGTGTTGAATACAAGTTATGACACGCGTCATACCATTACAATCTGTTATTGAGAAGGGCGTTTTCTCAAAATAAAATTCTTATCGATATAAAATGGAAGCATCGATAATTTTCTTCATTCTTTTATGCTTGTTTCAAGTTCCATTATTCAAATTGTTACGTGACGGCTTGTCTCTCGAGTGGTAGCGTAGGTCAGCCAGTACTCTCATATGGGGTTGGGTTCACCCGTGCACGCCGTCAATTGTTACGTGACGGCTTGTCTCTCGAGTGGTAGCGTAGGTCAGCCAGTACTCTCATATGGGGTTGGGTTCACCCATGCACGCCCGTCACAAACAATCATACAAAACTACTAAGTCAAAGTCACAAAGTCACATCACTAAACAGCCAATCAGAATAACCAAAACTGAACGGCAACAACATAACACATAACAACATAACAGTCTGGAGAGGTGAACTTAGACTTTTTATGTTCGTATATACCATTCGCAGATCAAGTTTATTTCAAATGATCGTTTTCTTATAATCAGTGTTTATCGATTTATTGACACGGTTAATCGAGCACATATCAGAAACTATTTGAGCTAGAGCCACCAAATTTGTTTTAATATGTTCTCATAAAGAATACGCAGATTATGGATATTCGGATGTTAGATACCTCACCCCATTCGCCGCCCATACCACAAAGTACTACAGACTTGTGCTTTGTTTTAAACACAGTTTTTAATGCTCTTATTACGTCCTGAAAATTTCAAACCGTTCCTATTCTTAGTTTAGAAGTTTATCTAAGAATTAACTTTCCATAGTCCATAGGGGCCAAGCGTAGTTGAAAATTTCAAACCGTTCCTATTCTTAGTTTAGAAGTTATCTAAGAATTAACTTTCCATAGTCCATAGGGGCCAAGCGTAGTTGCTTGAGCAAATCTCAGAAACTATAAGAGCCACCAAATTTGGTTTAATAGGCTGCAATAGACAATATATATGAGTACTACAAAACAATAATAATGCATTTTAAACAAATTTCGTCCAAATCGGTTAAGAAACAGAAGTTATTAAAGAAAATGTATTTGTACATTGGCAAACAACGCGGTGGTAAGCGTCAATCGTAGACGTTTTCTGCATGCGCGTGCACACATATAAGTTAACAGAAGTCAACGCAAGTGCAAATATAATTTGATATCACACCAGCCACAGAAGCTGACATTGCTCTGGGCCGGATTTCTTTTGCACAACGGCAGCGCACAGCGAGGCGCAAGCTAAGCATTTTAACGGCCGTTGTGAGTTGAATCCAATAGCTTAAGTTTTTTCTATTTGTATCCCTTAGCTTTAGTTTTATATCTCGGTTTTTGAATGAGGCAAATCTGCCCATTATTTTATCCGCGAAATTCAACTCACTCACTGAGTCTGAATTGACATATCGGTTTTTGAATGAGGCAAATCTGCCCATTATTTTATCCGCGAAATTCAACTCACTCACTGAGTCTGAATTGACTAGTGTTTTAATAAGTCTTTCGTGTTAACGAAATAAACACTTTTTTAAATAAAGATATACTAAACCAAAACCTCTACTGGAGTTTTAACTAAAGTATAATTAATTGGCGCCCAACGTTCAAACGATATTATTGTGCTGTGCAAACTCAAAGCTGTGCAGTGTTAAATAAATAAAATCAAAAACCCACCAGTGCAAACAATAACCTACGTCAATAGTGGTCATAATAAAATTCTCTTATTACACCGAAGCCGCTGGAGCTCTTCGGGCAGCGATTTGTCACCAACCTAGCGCGCAGGCAGGCTTGGGCAGCGAAGATAAGTTATACGCATAGACGGCAGCGGGGGACTATAGAGAGCAGTCGTGACCGCGGCGTGGGAAGCTGCACTACGTATAGAACACGCAGCCTTGTAGGAATCAATAAAATGTAAGTGGGCATTTTGGCATAAGACATTTTTAAATCTGCGTGAATTAAAACCAAAGAATTAAAGAATTAAAATAAGTAAGTGGGCATTTTGGCATAAGACATTTTTAAATCTGCGTGAATTAAAACCAAAGAATTAAAGAATTAAAATAAAAAATTTATTGTAAAAAATTGCAATTTTACTCCGCACGTTGAATTAGGTTATGCTCCATTCGTCAGGAACTTCTGTTGATAATATTTATTCAATTTGCTGTGTTTCTTCTGCCCTTGAAATTTTGCTTACTTTACTACTGACAGTGTAGACAATGAACGACGCGTTTACCCGTTAGAGAGATAAAGAATCGCGGGGATCAGAGTCAGACGATTCCGCTACGTTAGATAGGGAAACAGATAGACAGTCCGTTGGCTCGCTAGAAATCGCTGACGAGCAAAAAAGAGAAATGGACCCAGAGCAGCTTAAGACTGTAGTGCAGGTCGCAATAGCGAGCGCCCTAGAGGCACAAAGTGTAGTATTACAGTTGAGGGACACAGAATTGAGGAATTCTATAGACGCTCAGATACAAGCGCTATCAAACAGCATATCTGCCACTAGCATTACACCACCGCCGGTCGAAGCATTCAAGCCGGTCAGAAAACGACAAATCAGAAACGAATCTGCCACTAGCATTACACCACCGCCGGTCGAAGCATTCAAGCCGGTCAGAAAACGACAAATCAGAAACGACATCCAATGCAACGATGCCGTTGGATGCCGTTAAGTACACCAGAATTTACGGGGCCACCGGAGACGTACGCCTCTTGGAGGCAAACCGCGGTAGCTGCCCATGCTATTTACAAACTGTTCGACGGCAGCTCGCGCCACTATCAAGCGGTGATAATTGTGCAAGAGCAAGATTAGAAGGGCAGCTGACGGTGTCTTAGGTCAGTTTGGCACAGTCGTGAATTTTGATGCCATAATAAATCGTCTCGGCTTTACGTACAGAGACAAGAGGGGCATTCATGTTATAGAACAGGAAATGAGCACACTCAGACAGAGGGCTCCTTAACACTTTTACAGTACTACGATGAGGTGGAGAAAAAACTTACCCTCATCACTAATAAGGTTAACATGTCATATGAGCCAAACATGGCGCAAGCACTTTGCACCAAGTTTAGGGATGATGCGTTGCGTGTGTTTGTCTCAGGCCTCAAGCGTAGCCTGACGGATGTCCTCTTCGCTGCAAGGATGATGCGTTGCGTGTGTTTGTCTCAGGCCTCAAGCGTAGCCTGACGGATGTCCTCTTCGCTGCAAAGCCTAAGGACTTACCGGCGGCCCTCGCGCTAGCACAAGAGGTAGAGGCAAACCATGAGAGGTACGCTTTTGCCGCAAGTTTCGCTAAGGGCCAGGAAGATAGGGAACGAAAAATTACCCCAAGACCACAAGGCCGTCAACAAGATAGGAACCAGCAGCAGGGAGATCCGCAAGCCAGCGGCTCCAAGAATCCTCATTTGGTAGAGTGGTAAGTGGAACAAGGGTAATGGCTCGCAGGAACCAATGGACGTCGATCCATCCTCGTCAAAAATCCTTCAGCCATCACAGGCACCAGCCTATGTTAACTCTAGCGCTCCACAAGCCTATGAGAGAACAGCCACCTCTGGCAGTACAACCGGACAGAGAAGGCAAAGGGTCAATCACACGGCTCATGAGCCAGATCAGACCCAAGGGAATATGCTAACGCAACTGTAGGAGCAGAGCAGCATATCGCCGACGACAATGGCAGCGACTATGCATCGGACATTGTCAATTTTTAGGAGCAGAGCAGCATATCGCCGACGACAATGGCAGCGACTATGAATCGGACATTGTCAATTTTTTAGGGGTAGCTCCCTGCTACCCTTCATTTGTAGGAAAGTAGCAGGGGTTCAGATGAGATTTCTCATCGACACTGGCGCTTCCAAAAAGTACATCGAGACCACATGGTAAATGTCGTAAAAAGGTAAATTCTTCCTTTTCCACTCTCTCAATTCATGGCACCTCCAACATTACACACAAGTGCCTCGTATCTTTGTTCGGCCAAAAGGCCACATTCTTTTTGCTCCCTGACATGTCGACCTTTGATGGAATTATGGGGCTCGACCTACTCACACAAGCAGGAGCTTCGCTTTGTCTTTCCTCAGGCCAACTCAAATGTGGTTCAGTAACGGAACCTAGTGAATTCCACAGGTGCGCGGACGTTAATTTTACCAAAGTCGATTGCGCCGACGCTCCTGATTCAATAAAGGAGACATTTCTCAAAATGTTAAAAAGCAGGCGCAAAGCCTTTGCAGATCCGTCAGTCGTGGCCACTATCAGGACCACTGACGAACAACCTGTTTATGTCCAGCCTTTGCAGATCCGTCAGTCGTGGCCACTATCAGGACCACTGACGAACAACCTGTTTATGTCCGATTGTATCCCTATCCAATGGGAGCAGCAGAATTTGTTAACAAAGAGATTCAGAGCTTCTTAAAAAACGGCATCATTAAAAAATCTGTTTCCCCCTATAACAACCCCATTTGGGTGGTTGACAAAATGGGCACAGATGAGTTCGGCAACAAGAACATGCGTCTTGTAATGGATTTTCGAAAACTCAATGAGAAAACCATTGCTGATAAATACCTCCATGCCTAATATTCCAATGATCCTTGCGAATCTTGGTCATGCCAAATACTTTTCGACACTGGATTTGAAATCCGGCTACCACCAGATCCCGCCAGCAGAGCGTGATCCTGTGAGAAAACGTAACTTTCGCTGTTAACGGAAAGTACAAGTTTTGTCGACTTCGCTTTCGGTTTGAAGAATGCAGCCAGCATCTTTCAAAGAACCGTCGACGTCATACTGGGTGAGCAGATTGGCAAATCCTGCTATGTTTATGTTGACGATGTCATTGTCTTCTCGAAAGATGAAGATTCCCATGTCATTGGCAAATCCTGCTATGTTTATGTTGACGATGTCATTGTCTTCTCGAAAGATGAAGATTCCCATGTCAAACATGTGGAGTCGGTCTTGAAGAGCCTGTATGAGGCAAATATGAGAGTCTCCAAAGAGAAATCGCACTTTTTTAAGAAAAGCGTAGGTTTTCTTGGTTTTGTGGTAACCAGCAACGGAGCCACAACAGACCCGGAAAAGGTAAAGTCAATTAAAGAGTACCCAGAACCAAAGAATGTTTTCGAAGTTAGATCATTTCTTGGTTTGGCCAGTTACTACAGGTGTTTCATCAAAGACTTTGCCTCAATAGCAAAGCCCATTTCTGACGTCCTAAAGGGTGAGAATGGGTCAGTTAGTAAGCATAGATCGCGTAACATTATAGTAGAATTCTCTGATCTTCAGCGTCAGGCTTTTCATAAGCTTCGCAACATTTTGTCTTCAGAAAATGTCATGCGCTCCGTTACCCTGACTATAAGAAGCCGTTTGATCTAACGACAGACGCTTCAGCCTACGGCATAGGAGCAGTGCTTTCACCAAGAGGGTCGCCCCATCTCAATGAGACAGACGCTTCAGCCTACGGCATAGGAGCAGTGCTTTCACAAGAGGGTCGCCCCATCTCAATGATTTCCAGAACATTGAGACCCCCAGAGGTGAACTACGCCACGAACGAACGGGAGCTATTAGCTATAGTTTGGGCCCTTAGCAAGCTACGTCACTACCTATATGGTGTAAAAGACATAAACATTTTTACAGACCACCAGCCGTTAACTTTTGCCGTTTCCGAATCAAACCCAAATGCCAAAATCAAAAGGTGGAAAGCGCGTATTGAGGAAACAAATGCGCGAATGTCTTATAAGCCAGGCAGAGAAAATTTAGTTGCTGATGCGCTTTCGCGACAGCAGCTCAATGCTCTAGACGAGCTTAATGCCGATTCCTGTGCGGCCACAGTCCACAGCGAGCTGTCATTAACGCACACAATTGAGTCCACTGAAAAACCGCTCAATTGTTTTCAAAATCAAATCGTCATTGAGGAGGCAAAAATAGCCAAAGAAATTGCAGAGAACTGTAGAATCTGTTGAACGGCCAGTGCGACAGACATCCAAGAAAACAAGAGCTGAGGAGAACTATAGAATCTGTTGAACGGCCAAGTACGACAGACATCCAAGAAAACAAGAGCTAGGGGAGACTCCAATTCCTGAGACTTCTGGCGAATTTCTGCATATTGATATTTTTTCCACAGACAAAGAAGTTTTTTTTGACCTGTGTCGATAAGTTTTCTAAATTTGCAGTCCGTACAACCAATTCAATCGCGCACTGAGGACTTAAAAGTCCCCTCTGCTGCAGCTCATGAATTTCTTTCCGCGAGTCAAAACAATGTATTGCGACAGCGAACCTTCGCTGAATTCGCTGACAATCAAGTCCCTGTTATTGAACAACTACTGAGTCCATATTGTTAGTGCGCCTCCGCTGCAAAGCACCTCCAATGGCCAAGTGGAGCGCTTCCATAGCACTCTAGCCGAGCTTGCGCGCTGCCTCAAGTTAGAGAAAAACATTAGTGACTCAGTTGAAATCATAATGCTGGCCACGGTAGAATATAAGAAGACAATCCATTCCGTTATCAACAAAGAGCCTGTTGATGCCATCCTTATACCTGCAGGTGAACCTCAGGAAGAAATAACAACAAAACCTGTTGATGCCATCCTTATACCTGCAGGTGAACCTCAGGAAGAAATAACAACAAAACTAAAGAATGCGCAAGACACGCTCCGAGCTAGGCTGAACACCCAGCGTCAGAATAGGATTTTTGAAGGAGAAGGAGAAAAGGTCTTGGTAAAAAGAAACCGCAGGCTTGGCAACAAGCTCACGCCCTTGTGTGAAGAACGTGTCGTAGAGGCAGACCGCGGCACGACCGTTCTCATTGGGGGCAGGGTGGTCCATAAGGACAACCTTAAGTAGGGCGAGAGCTATGAGTTTTTTTTTTGCGCTACTTGGCAATAGTTTTAAGTTTCAACATTTTGAGCCACTTGGCATTATCTTTAAGATTTTACGCCGCTTGGCGTTATTATTAGGAGACACTTAGTAATAGTACAGTCCGTTTTGTCTGTTTTCCGCAGGTATGGGTTTCTGCTGTCTCTCTTTCTTGTGGGTACTGCGGCGCGTGTGACAGACTATTCACACGCCAAATATATCCCTATTGTTGAGGGCGAAGTCCTGGTATGGGAGGAATTCAGCTTCGTCATCCCTATTGTTGAGGGCGAAGTCCTGGGAGGAATTCAGCTTCGTCAGGCACACCGCTAACATCTCTGAATATGACAGAATGGTAAAGGAAACAATTGGGCTATGTGAAATGTTTCCGCAGTCACACATGAAGAAGCTTCTAAGCGTGGATGCCGCCCACCTCAGAGATATGGTAGAAGCGCTTGGAGTGCATCACAGGGTAGCAAGGAGTTTGGACATTTTAGGCACAGCCCTCAAAGTAGTTGCAGGAACACCGGACGCTAGTGACTTTGAACAGATTAAATTCACAGAGTTACAATTGGTGAACTCCAACAACAGGCAGGTATATATATATATAAACAGGAAAGTTCAAGAGCAGATCAACCAGCTTACGTCAACCGTCAACACAATATTAAAAGCTGCAAAGAAGAGTCAAGTCGATTCTGGTCATTTGTATGAGACGCTCCTAGCGCGTAACAGAATGTTGCTGATGGAAATGCAGAATTTAATGCTCGCGGTGACCCTTGCTAAAATAAACATAATAAGCCCAAATATATAAGATCAGCTAAAATAAACATAATAAGCCCAAATATATAAGATCACGCGGATTTAAAATCTGTTTGGCTAGATGAACCCACAGGTACTCCAATAGCTGACCTTATGTCCGTTGCGTCCGTTAAAGTGTTACAGTCCACAAACGCCCTTCACTTTATAATTAAGTTTCCAAAAATCAAAATGTGCTTGCAGAAAGGTGATGCTGTATCCTGTCGCTCACGGCGAGAATGCTGTACTACAAATCGATGATAATATTATAGCTGAATGTGGAGATCAAGTGCTCGCTCTTAAAAATTGCACTTCAACGCCTGGAGGAACCTTTTGTCAACTATCACCTAATAGCTCTTGTGCCAGAGAGCTTCATGCTGGTGGTTCGGCAAGCTGTCAGATACAGCCGAGGTCATCTGGACCCGATCACATGGGTAGATGACGGAATTCTGATCATCAACAATCGGCCTGCTACAGTTTGCATTGACAACGGCACTGAGACTTGGGTTCACGGAACGAATCTCATCACGTTCAACAAGTGGGCTCGAATCAACGCGTTCAACAAGTGGGCTCGAATCAACGAGACCAAATATCTGAATCTCAACAGTGTTCAGAGCAAGTTCCCCGGCATTGCAGAATCTCCCCTTCTGAACGTCACCGGTCAGCGGGACGGACTAAGTCTCCCTTACCTTCATCGTTTGAATGAACGTAACTTGGAGATCATTAAAGAAGTCAAAGACGAAATCGGAAGTGTCAACAGCGTTGTAATGTCCTTTTGGTTGGGAGCTGTTTGTTGCGCTATAATATGCGCCGGAATCTCATCTATCATCGGTACAGGAAGAACGTGGTCACAGCCAAGGACATCAGAGAGGTGATCGCCGAGATAGGAACGGCCGAGGGCGGCCTTAACTTAAGGGGGAGCAGTTAACAGAAGTCAACGCAAGTGCAAATGTAATTTGATATCACACCAGCCACAAGAAGCTGACATTGCTCTGGTCCGGATGTCTTGCACAACGGCAGCGCACGAGGCGCAAGCTAAGCATTTTAGCGGCCGTTGTGAGTTGAATCCAATAGCTTAAGTATCCAATAGCTTAAAGTCTTTTCTATTTTTATCCCTTAGCTTTAGTTTTATATCGGTTTTTGAATGAGGCAAATCTGCCCATTATTTTATCCGCGAAATTCAACTCACTCACTGAGTCTGAATTGACTAGTGTTTTAATAAGTCTTTCGTGTTAACGAAATAAACATTTTTTAAATAAAGATATACTAAACCAAAACCTCTACTGGAGTTTTAACTAAAGTATAATTAATTTATATACATACATATGTATATGCATATTCATATACGTGAGCTCTTTTTCGAATTCTAATGCGATTGTTTGTGCATGTGTGTTTCTTAGATCAGATTTTGAGAGCGACAATTAGAATGCTACTGTATCTCGATGGTAGAGGTGTTGCCTGGCGCGCTATCAGACGCCAATTCAAAACTCTCTGTGTCAAAGGAGTTTTTTTTAATGTTTATTTAAGTTTTTTTTTTAATTTAATTTTTTAAACCAAACACACTTATTGGTCCATCTCGAGAAACTATAAGAGCTAGAGACTCATCTTTTCGGCTAAAGACTCGTCCGTGGCACGCGCAGTTTATTTTTAAATGATCGATTACAAACACCGTTTTCCTAAACCCGATAAAAATTTACAATAACCTCTAATTTTTTAAGCTTATTTTGTAGATTGTGAGACATAGAGACACAAAATTTGGTTCGAATGAATATTTATATATACTATAGCACTGGAGAATCTTTTGCAATAAGAGTCAAATTGGTTAAGAATAAAATATTAAAGAAAACGTGTTGTAAAATTTGACAAATTTGACGATTCAATGCCCAGCAAGTGCTGCAATAAGATCTTGGGGTTAAAGTTAGGGTTTTTAATTTCGAGTATACCATACGCAGATCAAGGCTTTTTTAAATGATCGATAACCCGCATCGTTTTCTTATTATCGATATTTATCGGTTTTTTAACCGGTTTTTTGAGCATATCTCAGAAACAGAAACAGCGCGACCAAATTTGCTTTCATGTGTTTAGGATGCCTCCCCCCATTTTCTCCCATTAACAGACACATTAGCTGACACAAAAATCACTGTTGGTGATAAATCACTTTTTATAAATATACTGGATATTTTTGTAATTAAGTGAAAAAAACTTGTTCTTATATATATATTTTTTTGTTTTTTTCCTCCCTTGCTGGAAAAACTATAAAAACTATAAAAACAAACAAACAATGACGACGAACAATCCACCTCAATTTGGTAAATATTCTGTCTCGCCAATATACCTGCTACCGATATTACCGAAGAACTCTCTCTCTCTCCTGCTAACATGGCCATAAAAGCCGATTGCTTTGTTGGTTGTAGGACATTGGAAGACTTTAACCGCTACTATGACGATCTGCTCGCTAGTATTTCAAACCGTAATGCGGTTACTACAACTCGGACAGTCGGTCTCGACAACTCCACCAACAGGGCGCCGTTAGCACAACAACAACAACAGCTACTACAACTACAACAGCGGCACAGTTGTGCCGCACTGGAGCCAATTGGAACACGCCCCAAAACCATCAACCTGGCCTTGCACCCCACTCCGGTCGCCATGTACGGCGCTCAGAGCCCTTCCCTGGCAGCTGAGTCCTGCGTCCACACTCCCGATCTGGCCCCCTTAAGGAACGTAGGTAATACGCCAGCCTTTCAGGAACCGCTGGTCAGCTGGCAAAAGGTTGCCCCATAAAAACGACGGGGGGACAGCAACACACACAAGTGCGCAAGCCCCCCGCGCGCAATTACCAGCCCACCGCTACACTAATGCAGCCTCATCAGCCACTGAAAGGACCTGAGGGACAAGACGAGTCCCTCGGAAGCCTCCTCCAAGGAATCCAGCAGTCGATTGCAGCAGTAAATGCCGCAGTTGCAAGCATTTTGGTCAGCGTCAAGGACCTGATGGATGCACAAGGTCCTCCGCATTTCGGTGCTTTCAACAACCGCAATTAATGGCCAACGAGTTGCGCTTTGAATCGTGGAACGCTCGTAGCATCATCTAAAATGCTAACGAGCTCAAACTGTTTCTAAGAAAACACAAAGTAGACATCATGCTTTTCTCAGAAACTAATTTTCCCACATTCCTGTACTTCGTTATGGAGGGGTATGCTTGCTACCGCGCAGATCACAGTGCAGGACGCGCGAGAGGAGGTGCTGCGGTGCTAGCCAAACCATACTTGGAACACTACCATCTGCACGCAGTGACCTCCAGCGACACACAAATGGCTGCAATTATGGCAGAGACTCTCTTCGGGAAAATCCTTGCAGCTGCAGCGTATTTACAACCACAGTCAAATTACTCCTTGTATTGACTTTTTCTTTAATACAACAGCGTATTATCGGTTCGTGAAGAGTATGAGTATGATCCGACCACATGTCACGCCTTGCATTGGTTTCTACGTCTGCTCAAAGGACCTAAAAAAAGCACAGACTTGTCCCCCCTGGATTGGAAATTTAACGTTTTAAGGCAGATCTAAATGGCATGTTCAACTTAAACACTCAGAACCTAGCAGCCGAGGACGCCGACGAAGCAGTGCAAACCATGTTCGACCAAGTACATCCTGCCAACGCTGCTCCATTACAAGTGTACCCCACACACTCAAGCTAGCACTCAAGGACGCTTTCACCCATCGTTGAAAGTCTCCTTCCTCTGACAAAGCGACTGAGGAGGGAGTACGTCCGTACCCTAGACGACAGGATCGACAGGATCTACCGCCGTATAGCCAAAAGGGTCAGGAATGACTAGCATAAAAAGGAAAACCAAAGACACCGTGCTGAAGGAAGCAACGGCAGACAAGAGCTCCAAGTTTGCGCTCTGGAAACTCACCAGGCAATATAAAAGGCAAGCTGCGCCAAAATTTCCCGTACGCCACCCCGATGGCACCTGGGCCAGATCACCAAAGGACAGAGCCGAAGTCTTCGCTAGCAACTTGGAGGAGTGTTTCAAGCCGTTTGAGACCTCATCGCAAGCCAGGATGCAGCGAGTCGCACAGATCCTAGAGGCCCCACACCAAATGTCCCTCCCCGTGGCACTTATCACTGTCCATGAGGTGAAGCAGGAAATTAAGGTGCTTAATAACAACGAAGACACAACACCATCAGCCCTCTGCCACCTAGCGGTGAAAAGGTGTGTTCTAAGGAGAATCCTGGAAGCATCTTCCATAAAGTAAGCAATCCTGAAGTTCCAGTTTGGATTCAGGTTCAAGCATGGAACACCAGAACGACTCCATCGCGTGGTAACGTTTATACTGGACGGCTTTCACGGTAAGGGGTACGTAGTGGCCGCATACCTCGATATCCAGCAAGCTCTTGATCAAGTGTGGCACGCCGGTCAGCTCTCCAAGGTGAAAGGCATGCTGAGCCCCCAGCTCTACAGCATCATTGAAAGCTTCGTTTCTAACAGGAAATTTAAAGTTTTTCAGGATGGCGTGGCTTCCCAAACCGAGCGGGCGTTCTTTAGGGCAGCGTTCTGGGTTCGACGTTATACAGCCTTTATACGCACAACATGCCTACGGCAGACAACATCCCAATTGAGGACCGACAAGACCTGCTTATTTCCATATTTCCGGGCGATACGGCAATCCTCGCCAGGAACCGATGTGTATACAATGCAACAGATGTACTGCAAGAACACTTAAGGCGTTTTGAGAACTGGTCCTGCCAGAGGAACATGTAAGTTAACCCGGAGAAGTGCGCTACAGTGACACACACACTGTGCAAGGACTCTTGCCCTGGACTATTTCTCCACGGCGAACTACTGGAGCAGACGAGCGTGTTCAAGGCTCACTTTTAAAAAGCACGTCAACGAGGTAATGAAAGTTATTAGAAGCAAGGTCGGACGAATGAACTGGCTCTTAAAACCCCACAACAAACTCTCCGTCCTCAACAAGGTTCTCATCGACACAGTAATCCTTGCTCGTATGTGGCGATGCGGGCTCCAAGTGCACGGAATAGCTGCGAAATTACACCTGCATAAAACCCCCAACATTCATGCCAATCTTTTGCGACCGAATGGTACATTCGCACGCACGACATCGCAAAAGACCTTAACGTTCCAAAGGTAGGCGACGTTGTTAACACGCAAGCTGCAAGTTACCTGGGCAAACTTCGCAACCACCCAAATATTCTGGCAAGGAACCTGCTAAGGAGGAAAAGAAGGAGATGTCTCAAAGGGACCCACCCAACGGGCTTGATAAATCGTCGATTATAAATCTTACACATTACCCCAACTAATCCTAATTTAAACTAATTGTAAACCCAGAACTATCGTTTTGATGCACTTTGATAAAAGTTGCTAGCTTACAGTAACAGAAAATCAAATAATTTGGAGCTCTAATAAAAGAAAAAAAGCGGTGGGGATCTGTTAATGGGTTACAGCTTTTTCTGCCTCATCCTGGTGGCCGGAATTTATATATATATAAGCCGATATGGCGAACTTGGCAAAGACCGAAAGCCGGATTTGAATATGAATTTATGAAGTATCAGCAATAAATAAGTAAATTCATAAGGGAAATAAATAACAAGAGAGATGGATAAATAATTGACTTAATTGCTAAATTAACTCGTGCGGCCCAGTTGGTCGCAAAAATCATAGGGCGTGCCAGTTGGGCCAGTTGGCCAATTATATGGCTAGTTTCGGCTACGAGAGTATATATATAGCTAGGTATTGTAAGAGATGAGCAGCTAATACTTGGCATCTATGGCGACAGGTACCACGACAGACTGCAGCGGCGTCAGCCTATACTGGAACACATTCACTGAGTTAGTTAATACGACTGATGATGTGTTGGTGAGGATGAATGGTATTAGTCGTGCCAGTTAGATGAGATGGATGAGTGCCGATTAATATATGTATATAGTGTATGTAGATGCATATAATCGAAAAAGAGGTGCCTCGCCGGTACGAGCGAACCCATGCAATGCCAATAAGATTAGCGTCAGCAATAATTAAAGCCTCAGCAATAAATTAAGCCTTATCAATAAATAAAGCGGCTTGACCTACCTCGGCAGTGCCTGTTGTCTCTCAGGTCACCCTGAATTTGTCTGGGACATCGGCGATTTGAAATATTCTGCAGCAACAAAATGGAAAAATTGGTAGTTGGCATGCAAATTCTCAAAAAGCTTTCGCAGATCAACTGCTATCAACATTTTAAAGCTATAGTTTCCTATTTTGTGAAAATTTTGCGAGAAATTTCACAACTACGGCATTCAAACTGCGCCAATGCCGTTGCATAGTAAAAAAAAAGGGAGCTCTGTATTTTCCATGTGTCCGTGTAGATCTTAGTGTGTTTCACACTTCAGCCTTCCCTCTCTTCTTCTTCGCTGACTATACTGTTCACCACTCTCTGTTAAAAAAGCCTAGCTGACCATTTCGACTGCCACTCTTTTCATAGTTGTTCACGAAGTGAAACTAGTATATTGAGTTTGTGCAATGACCGTCATACCAGCCATCTGTCCGGATGAACGTAACTTTTTCCTGGGCTATTGCAGTAGTATTGTTGTATAGAGACTTTAAATTTTGGATGTATACTTGTAGATGCAAATCGATAACATATCAATACACCTCAAATCGCAAATCGATAAAAGGTTAATGTTTTCCACAAGCTAGTGACACCAAATTGGTATGTAGGTTGCTGGTGATCTCCCCCAAAAATTGCGACCTTGGCATCCCGGCCACGCCCACTAAAACGACCCCCGTAATCGAAATAATCGATATACCAGAAAGCACAAATCGGTAAGACATGTATGTTTCCCAAAATTGTAAAGCTAGAGCCACCAAATTTGGTATATTATTATTATTATTATTTAAAGTATAGGATATAGTTATAAACTATCAACCTAACTATTTTATAAATAGCACTGGCTACTAAGGCCCTTCGGCTAAGACAAACACTTCATCCATACACTAGCCTGTGATTCGAACCCGGATCCCCGTTGTTCAGTTGCCTAAATGCCTGAGCACTTAGACAACTCATCTACTGAGGACTGCAAATTTGGTATATAGATTTGTGGTGACCTCCCCCAAAAATTGAGACTTTAATATCCCGGCAACGCCGTCTAGAAAGCCTCCAGCCCGGTCCCCACGAATCGCGAAAGTCTATATCTTCGACAGTTTTCGAGCTCGAGTACTCAAATTTGGACGGTGAGGGTCTACCTTTAAAGATCTGCCGGAAAAACTTCCAGCCACGCCCTACATTTTTTTTTATGCAGATCACTAATCCCTCCTTGATCATCAAAGATCGCAAAAAAATGTTTTGGATACGCTCACTCACCATATCTTCCGCAATCTTAGAGCTTGAGTTACCAAATTTATTAAGCAGATTTTTGATGACCTCCTCTAAATATATAGAGCAAAGCCCACTTCCTCCCCCACAAATCACAAAAATCTATATTTTTCCAAAATAACAATTAAGACCATGAACGAGTATTGCGCAGTCGGTTAGTCGCGACTGCAACGTGCTTACTTGGTTATCATTCAGTTTGTATGGAATATATATTAATAAATATAAAAACTAAACACCTTTTGACAAAGTAAAGCTGTCAAAAAAAAAAAATACAACAATTTCTGATTTCAAACAAAACATTTCTGCACGAGGTAACTATCTATGGCTCAAAGCACATTAATTTGTGACGAAAGACATTCAAATTAGTATATGAACAATTCCAAATTATAACAAGTAAGAACGTTGCAGTCCGGTGGTGCCCGACAGCGCAATACTTGTTCACGGTGCTATAACAACGAAAACATGTAACCTGGCATTATGGGCGCAAAAAAATAATAAACGAGGATAAAACACGCCTCCGCGCGGTTTCGAATTCGGCCCTACCGCACAATTAACACACAGACCCCGCGTTAGACACCAACGCCACCAACCAATTAACCTCAAGTGTGACGAAATTCAAGTTTATTAGAAGAATCAAGACCAGCCTTTGCATCTAGAGCGGGAATTGAACCCGAGCACCACCGATCACTTATTTTTGGTGTGACCAAATTCTATATAAATGCTAAAAAATTGGCTTTTTCTGAAATTTCTTAGGTAATCATTTGTTTGATAAAAAAGAAAATAGTTAAATTTTATTCCTATAATCATCTGTCATATTACTTGTCCAAGAGTGTTTACAAGTTAATTAATATTTAATTAATTAATTTTAATTAATTAACTGCACCATCACACTACCCGTTGATCAAGCTGTGACAAAACTCAACTCAAGTTATATGACAAGTGCACAATCGCAAACAAATTCTAAGAATACGAAAAAGTCTAGCATCAAAGCGCCATCTACCGACCAGTGGTCACTGACCAATTAATTGCGCATGTGACAAACTAATTGAACAGTTATCCAACACAATTCTAATGAAACCAAATAATAAGCACCAAAGTATGCAATAGATGTCGCTGCAATGTTGCACTTGCATCATTGATGTTGTGCACATATTGAGTTGTAGACATTGTGGCCGCGGTAGTGGGCGTAGCCAAAAAAGTTTGGATGCGATCTTTAGAGGAAGTCATCATACGTTCATACGGACAGACAGACAGGCGGACGGACGGACATATGGACGGACAGCATGATGGACAAACCCAATATACTAGTTACACTTCGTGAACGAGTATACAAAATAGTTAGGCGTTCGGCACTTTATGCAAAAAGCTATAGCATCTGTGTACCCTAACATAAATAGCCCAACTATTTTTATACTCTAAGCCCATTGAAAAATGGGTAAAGAGGGTATAGTGGTTTTGTGCAAATGTATGTAACAGGCAACTCCGATCCCAAAAAGTATACATACTCTTGATCAGGATCAACAGCCGAGTCGAGCTAGCCATGTCCGTCCGTCCGTCCTTCCATCCGTCCGTCCGTTCGTCTTCAACTTAAACACTTTTCGGATATACACTCACCCATGGCACGCGCAGCTCAAGGTTATTTCAAATGATCGATAACCCACACCGTTTTCCTAAAATCGGTAAAATATCTGCCTGAACTCATTTTTTAATACCCTGAACCCATTGAAAATGGGTAAAAATGCTTGTGGTATATAAAAACTTAAAAAACAAAACTTCAATTCTCTAGCTCATATTGGTGCTTGCTGTCAATAGGATTCTCAGATTTGTAAAATTTTACATTACTATTTTTTTAAATAACTTTTATGTTTCTAATCACATCTTGTTAAAACTTTTTGCAACAGATTCCCTTAGATGGGAATGGGTTCAGGGTATATAAATGTCTGCAGGGCTCGATCTGGTGGTTCGTCTATCAACTGCACGCGCTCACTGAGGGAGCGAAAGCAAGGCGAGCGGCGACACTCGGCGCAAAAAGTGGTAGGCGGCGGTGACACTCCGCTCAAAAATTCTCCCTGTTCTCGGACTCGGACTGCAGTCAGAGGCAGACGGGGATCAGCAACTTCTTGTCCCACTTACCTTACCCTTGTAGTTAACTGTCACCTATCACAGGGAGTAAATGTCAATCTTACTTTTAGTTACAATAAGCGAAGATCTATTGAGGCTTAGAAGCTTGCTAATATCGTAGGGCGCAAAAATATCAAATTTTTAATCAAGACAATGAAAATTTCAAAAAACCTAAATTGGGTCGTGTATGCGACCATTAGAAACACAGATATTCTGACGAGTAACCACAGGCACGATTAGCTGGAATTAGATTCGTATGTCCTTAGCATTTAAGGTTTCGATTTCTTCCTGTCCATGTCTCTAACAAATAAATAGCTTGGCCCAATTTTGGAGAACCAACTTGGAGAACTGGTGACCTAATTTCTTATGGTAATTCTGATTGAAATTACTCCAATCCAAATTTCGGCTAAAATCTTCTTGACCTTCACGATAAGAAACCACCTTATCTCTGAGATTATATTTCTCTATTTTCCGTTATCCTTGATATTTTGCCTAAGCAATAGTAGTTCATCTGCTTTATTTAATCGAACCGATTCTTCTAGCATAGATAAATTTTTAATAACTGAAAATGTGATCCATGGTTTATCATCTTAAAACCAAACAACACTTTGTAGGGTTAACAACCAATAGATCGCAGTGCCGAAGAATTGCTTGGTAAATGCAGATCTCAATCGGTTAAATCCTCTCGTAGATACGAACAAGGAACGGTTACTCATGCTGCAGCGTTGCCTTGTGGAGAATATAGAGCGGTGGTTAAATGCCGGTTGCCAAATTTGGTTAACATGGCTTCCATTATCATTCACGAGTAAGTCGGTCACTCCAAACTCGGAAGAAATGAGCTCGCACAGAACAGATTAATGGCTACCGTAGTCAATTTCTTTAGAGTGCAAAGCCAATGATATCTACTAAAATGGTCAAGTAGAATAAGCAGTCCAATATGCCCCCTCTTACTTCTAGGATATGAGCCGGGAAGGTCCACACATTTAAAAGGGTCTAAGCGACACACTCTTCTCATCTATCGGCAGACGCAAGATTGTGTGTAGTACTTTATTCATTTTGCATACATCCCAAGCATGTACACACTCTCGGACTTGTTTAGACAATCCTTACGTGACGGATGCTCGGTGCAGAAATAAATATACTAACCGTGCACCTTAAAATCTGGAAATTTTGCGACATTTGCTTCTACTCTCGTTTTTAAATCTCTATAAGCAGGATTCAAAATAGCTGAAGACTCCAAGTCAATTTCAGGACCTACAAATTCTACACTGTAGATTTCATTTTCACACATTATGGACAAGGCAACGGAAACAATGGTCCTTGCCCTTACAATGAGAAATTGCAAGCGAAATATCCAACGAGTTAATCTTCTCGAGACTTTTTGTTGTCTCATAAGCCAAAGTAAACTTGAGTGATCGGATACGACCTCAAACACTTGCAACTCAAGATAACACCGAAATTTATCAATAAATAAAATCACTGCCGGGCACTCACGGTCGGTTACGCTGTAATTTCTCTGTGCTTTGGATAATTGTTTTCACATATAATTTTGTTTGCTTTTCCCCATTGTCCGACAATTGCACTAAAACTGATCCAATGCCACAATCGCAGGTGTCACAGTGCAAATAAAACTTGGGCGTGAACTAAAAGTTTAAACTAAGAGTATGGTCGCTATGAAATTTTAATAAGAGCATCCAAATCTATGTATAAACCAAAGCGAAAGTCTGTAGTACTTGATTTGCGTTTTTTTGATATGGGGGCGAATGGGGGTAGGCATCCAAAATTCGGAATATCTGCTACCTGCGTATTTTTAACGACCACGTATTAAACCAAAATTTGGTGTTTCTAGCACCTGTAGTTTTTGAGATATGCTCAAAAAAACGGATAAAAAATACCGATAAATATCGATAGTAAGAAAACGGGGCGGGTTTTCGATAATTTTAAATAGCCTTAATCTGCCTATGGGATACACGAACTTATAAAACTAAACTTTAATCCCTAGCTCTTATTGCAGAACTTGCTGCCAATTGTATTGTCAAATTGATCAAAGATTTCTTAAATAATTTGATGAATATTTTAATGCAATAGATTCTTCAAGTACTATAGCATATATAAATATTCATTTGAACCAAAATGTGTTTCTAGGTCTCATAATCTACAAAATAAGCTGACAAAATTAGAGGTTGTTGTAGATTTCTATCGATTGTAAGAAAACTGTGTGGGATATCGAGGTTATATTTGGATTTATTATTTTACTGGAAACTCCAAACATCACAGAAAAATTCTTTGGACGCGCCCCCTCCTGCCCCGTAATCGCTAAAGTCTATATACCCAAGAGCACAAATCAGTAACACGTGTATGTTTCCCATAATTGTAAAGCTAGAGCCACCAAATTTCTTATATAGATTGCTGGTGACCTCCCCCAAAAATGTAGACCTTACTTTCCACGCCCACTAGAACGAAGATCTTTAAAATTTTTTATTAAAAACGATGTATCTCCCTCAGTTTTATACTTTTTATTCAGGCAGATTACTAATGACCTCATCTAGAGATCGCACAAAAATTACGCCACTGGGGGCGTGGCAAATCGATAAAATCAATATATTTCCGTTGGTTTTAAAGTAAGCTTCATAAATACAGAAGAGAGATTACTAATGACCTCCTCTTAATACCGGCCTAACAAATATTTTGGATAGGCTCACTGGGGGTGTGGCAAATCATTAAAATCCATTTACCATTTTGTAAGCTCATTAGTTTTCAAAGAGCTGTTAATGAATGACGTGCTTATGAAAAAATCGTTTTAGTACGCGTTTAATAAAACAAACAATGATTAAAGTGAGATTTTTTGACTAAAAAAAATACATATTAAAAGTCAATACAATTCTCTTGGAGTGTAGTATTGTAAGCGGGTCATATGAGACCGAAGAATTAAGTCGCTTTGCATGAGTTTGCTCTCAACGAACCACCACGCTATAAAATGAGCGAGATGCCGTCAACCTTATTTATTTGCCAGTAAACACGAGACAGATTTTGTCATTGATATTTCGGATTGTTGATCAAGACGGAATCTTAGTTAATTTACGCGAAGAGAGCGTTACAGTTCGCTTACATTTAAGGCTACGACAATGATTATTTATAATAAATATGCGTGTACGCAATGGGAACACTTACAGCTGCAAACAGATAATTTTTAAAGTCTTTGGGTTTTACAATCACAATATCTTGAATGTTCGAGGAAAGCCCTAGTCCGACGAGAGCATTATAAAACAAGTAAGATGGCTCTCGTTGGGAGTGCCCGACTAGGAGATACCCTGAAGCTGTCGATACATACATTAAATTAAACCATTCTACATTCGAACACACATACACAAATAAATTATCGCGCTTCGCGCTCGCATTTAGTAGAGGCAGACAAATTTTAGTATGCCGTAGTTGTGATATTTCTCATAACATTTTCACAAATTAGGAAACATATACCTTTCAAATGTTGGTTGCAGTTGATCTGCAAAAGATTTTGGGAGTAAGTTAAAAAAATAAAATAAAATAAACAGAACAAAAACTGCGTTGATACAGCGACGATTCAAACCAGCTTCTGGTAGCCCGCCAGGCAACACATCTACCAGAGAGCTACAGCAGCAATGTAACCGTCTCTGACAAACACTGAGTTAAGAAAATAGTACGCATTCAAAAACAATAACAATAATAAATAATAAAAGTTAATGCACGCTCTTCGGGTTCGCTTTGTGAAATTCTCGCAAAATTTTCTCAAAATAGGAATTTATATCTTTCAAATGTTGGTTGCAGTTGATCTGCAAAAGCATTAAAACAAATTTCTTCCAAATCGGTTAAGAAACACAGAAGTAATTAAAGAAAATGTAGTTGTATATTGGCAAACCACGTGATGGCAAGCGCCATGCGCACACGTTTTCTGCATGCGTGTGCACCCTTACATACATACATATGTTTTTCGAATTCTCAAGCGATTGGTTGTACGTGTGTGTCTAATCTCAGATTTTGACGGAGGCGATTGAAATGCAACTGTGGCTCGGTGGTAGAGATGTTGCCTGGCGCGCTACCAGACGCGGGTTCGAATCTGACTGGGGTCAACGGGGTTTTTTTTACTGTTTATTTAAATTTTTATTTTATTTTATTTTTAAACTTAACACACTTATTGGTCCAAGTGTAACTTAATGCTGGGACATCGGCGATTTAAAATATTCTGGAGAAACAAAATGGGGAAAAATTGGTATTTCGCATGCACCATTTTCAAAAAGCTTTCGCAGATCAACTGCTACACATATTTGAAAGATATAGCTTTCTATTTTGAGAAGATTTTGCGAGAAATTTCACAACTTCGGCATACTTATCTTTGCCTGAAAATATTAAAAAGTTTATACCCTGAACCCATTGAAAATTGGTAAAAATGATGGTTTTGTGCAAATGTATGTAACAGGCAGAAGGAGGCATCTCCGACCCACAAAGTATATATATTATTGATCAGCATCACTAGCCTAGTCGATTAAGCCCTGTCCGTCTGTCTGTCCGTCCGACTGACTGTATAAACGCGTCGATTTCAGAGACTACAAGGGCTAGAGAGCTGAGCTTGGACTTTTTAGATTCGTATATACCATTCGCAGATCAAGTTTATTTCAAATGATCGATATCTTGCCCTTTTTTCTTATATTCAGTGTTTACCGATTTTTTTTAGCATAACTCAGAAACTATAAGTAAATTTGTTAAAATATGTTCTCGTAAAGGATACGCAGATTATGTATATTTTGGATACCTCACCCCATTCGCCCACCATATAAAAAAAAGCTAACAAAATCGCCAATAAAGTACTACAGATTCTGAAAATTTCATAACGATCCTATTCTTAGTATAGAAGTTATTTAAGAATTAGCTCTTCATAGTGGGGGCCAAGCGAAGCTGCATGAGCACATCTCAGAAACTGCTATATTAATAAACTATAGTACAATACGAATGCATTAAAACTAATTTCATCCAAATTGGTTGAGAAACACAGAAGTTATTAAAGAAAATGTAGGTATATATTGGCAAACCACGTGGTGGCAAGCGCATACATACAAACATATGTATATGCACATTCATTTTGGAATCCCTAAGCGATTGATTGTGCATGTGTGTTTCTAATTTTATAAGATTTTGACGGAGGCAACTGAAATGCAACTGTAGCTCGGTGGTAGAGATGTTGCTGGCTTGGGTCAACGGACTTTTTTTTAGTGTTTATTTAAATCTGTATTTTATTTTATTTTTAAACTTAACACACTTATTACTCCAAGTGTAACTCAATGCTGGGACATTGGCGATTTGAAATATTCTGGAGCAAAAAAATGGGGAAAAAAAAGCCTTCGCAGATCAACTGCAAACCAACATTTAAAAGATATAGTTTCCTATTTTGTGAAATATTACAATATTACAACTACGGCATACTAAACTATGTCTGAATATATTGAAAGCGAGCGCGATCAATAATTTTTATTATTTATTTGTGTTCTATTTTACTAAGTGCGGCTGCGGTGTCGTGTTTATGAGTGCAGAGGGGTTTAATAAAATGCATGGAATGACAGCTCGCCGCTGGGTTCAGGGTATTTCCTAGTCGGACATTCCCGACTAGAGCCATCCTACTTATTTCTATTATCTATTTCCATATCGCTAAGATGCAAATTTTCTATAAACATTATTGGCCGAGCATTTCTCTGTATTTGAAATTTAAAATATCCCGCGGATGAAAATGTTTGTTGCATATACAGTTGCGAAAAAAAAAATAGCACCACTATGACACTTTTTCTTATTGATCAAAAAAAATAACCAATGTAGCGATATTTTCAAAAATTACTATTTTTTATATTGCTTTGTATTGCTCCTATACGAAAAAATTAATGCTGCGCTTGTAATGGTTATAAATTCGTATATTTTAGCATTTTTAAGATAAAAAGTCGAAAAATTATCGAAAATAATAGCACAACTTACACTTTCTTTATAGAAACCGTTATGTTTCGCAGACATACTTCGACAAAAGTACTTATTTAAGAGATTTGACTTTGATTTTATTATTTCAATCAAAATAAATCTAAAATTTTCAATGCAATGGATCTTGGAAAGCACTGCAGTGCGGAAAAGCGCGAAGTAGTCAAAAATTGATGGTGGATGTAAAATCTGAAAGAAAAGTTGGGCGATTGGTTGTGTTTATAAATAAAATGATACAAAACGCCATAAATTACAAAGAAAACGCTGAAACACGTGAATGAAAACGAGCCTTACCCAGCTTTACGTCAAAAAATTGATCGTCGCCAGCACAAGGATCCTTTTAAGGCTGCTACTGAGCCAAACTAAGAGCTTAACATATCTGCGGCAGTGAAAACAGCTCCCACATGTATCAAACAACATAATTCAAAAGATTGCAGCCCAAGAAAGGTCCCCCTTATAAACGCGTCACATATTGCCAAGCATATGAAGTCCGCAAATAAACATCTTAACTGACCAGCCCAGAAATGGAGCAATATTTTATGGACAGATGAGTGTAAAGCTAGTTTCTTTGGTGGAAAAGGATCTGGTTCGTACGTTAGGTGTCCTGAAAACGCCAAGCACAATCCAAAATACACTACATAACCATTTAACATGGAGGACCAACCGTAATGGTATGTGAGTGTTTTTCTTATTATGGAGTAGGTCCAATACATTGGGTCAAAACCAAAATGGAACAACACGCATGCGTTAATATCTTGGATACAGTAATGCTACCCTTCGCAGAATATGAGATGCAGCTATTATGGGTCTTCCAACAAGACAACGCCCCCAAGAACATCAGTAAGAAAGTAAGGGAATGGTTCGAAAAAAATTGGGATAACGTTTTGGAGTGGCCTCTGCAATCTCCAGACCTCAATCCCATCGAAAGCTGGGGGCTGATATCAAAAGGGTAGTTGCTGCTTCAAAACAAACCAGCAATACATCACTTTGGGAAGCCACTCAGGAATCGTGGAACAAAAGTCCAATAAAACGATGCCATGACTTGGTTAACCGATAAATATCGATAGTAAGAAATCGGGGCGGGTTATCGATGATTTTAAATAGCTATGGTAATAGCCTATGGTATACGCGAACTTAAAAAACTAAACTTTAATCCCAAGCTCTTATTGCAGCACTTGCTCCCAATTGGATTGTCAAATTTATCGAATTTCACCACACGGTTTCTTTAATTACTTCTGTTTTTCTTAACCTATTTTGATGAATCCTAATGCAATAGATTCTTCAAGTCCTATAGTATATATAAATATCCATTTAAACCAAATTGTGTGTCTCTAGGTCTCATAATCTTAAAAATTAGAGGTTGTTGTAGATTTTTATCGATTGTAGGAAAACGGTGTGGGTTATCGATCATTTGAAACACACTTGATTTGCGCGTGCCACGAACGAGTCTACATACGAAAAGTTGAAGTCTCTAGCTCTTATTGTTTCCGAGATCGACGTTTTCATACAGACGGACGGACGGACGGACGGACAGACGGACAGACGGTCAGAAGGACAGACGGTCAGGCGGACAGACGAACAGACGGACAGACATGGCTAGATCGACTCGGCTGTCGATATTAATCAAGAATATATATACTTGATGGGGTCGGAGATGCTTCCTTCTCCCTGTTACATACGTTGGCGCTTCAGTGCTTAATGAGAACATCCAAATCCAAACCCAAGCGGAAGTCTGTAGTATTTGATTTGGGTTTTTTTGATGTTGTGGCCGAATGGGAAGAGGTATCCAAAATCCAATTCATAATCTGCGTATCCTTTACTAGCACATATTCAACCAAATTTGATGGCTCTAGGTCTTAAAGTCTCCGAGATATGTCAAGAAAACCAAGTCTAAAAATCGACTTTAATCGATAATAATGAAACGGATCAAGATATCGAAAAAAAAGTAATAAACTTGTACTGTACTAAACGTATGGATTGAGAGAATCTACAGTCGAAAAATTTAGGTCCCAAGATTTTGTAGTTTCCGAGATCGCTGCGTTCATACAGACGGCCAGGCAAACGGGCGGACAGGCGGACATGGCTAAATCGACTCGGCTGTAGAACCTGATCAAGAATATGTATACTGTGCTTCCTTCTGCCTGTTACATACATTTGCACAAAACCATTATACCCTTTTTACCCATTTTCAATGGGTTCATTTGCATTAAACCATTCTACTTTTCATTTTCAATGGGTTCCGGGTATAATAAATAATAAAAGTTAATGCACTCTCTTCGGGCCGCTTTGTGAAATTCTCGCAAAATTTTCTCAAAATAGGAATTTATATCTTTCAAATGTTGGTTGCAGTTGATCTGCAAAAGCATTAAAACAAATTTCATCCAAATCGGTTAAGAAACACAGAAGTAATTAAGGAAAATG
Organism: Drosophila colorata; assembly: GCA_035041545.1. Classification (NCBI taxonomy): domain Eukaryota; kingdom Metazoa; phylum Arthropoda; class Insecta; order Diptera; family Drosophilidae; genus Drosophila; species Drosophila colorata. The sequence continues at coordinate 49,116 of JAWNLD010000093.1, forward strand.
TAGTTGTATATTGGCAAACCACGTGATAGCAAGCGCCATGCGCAGACGTTTTCTGCATGCGTGTGCACCCATACATACAAACATGTGTAAGTTAACAGAAGTTAACGCAAGTTCATTGTAACTTGATATTACACCAGCCATACACGCTGACATTGCTCTGGGTCGGATGTCTTGCACAACGGCAGTGCACGAGGCGCAAGCTAAGCATTCTAGCGGCCTTTGTGAATCGTATTCAATAGCTTAAGTAACATTTGTATTCCCTAGCTTAGTTTGATTGCGGCGCATCGGCCCAATATATTCTCGCGTAATTCAACTCACTCACTGGTCCGAACGACCTAGTGATTAATAAATGATTAATAAATATTTAATTGGCGCCCAACGTATTTCTAACCATTTTATAATTTAAACACGTTGCGCTGTACAGTGTAAAGAACCAATCTACCAGTGCGAGTCACTCTGTGCTGTGCAGTGTCAAATAAAATAATCGACCCACCAATAAAAATTAAAGCTGTGCCTGACCTACGCTAATTTTGGTCATTGACACAAGCGCAATAAAAATTCCCTCGTTACAATAAAGCCGCTGGAGCTCTTCGGGCAGCGACTTGTCACAAACCTAGCGCGCAAGCGGGCTTGGGCAGCGAAGAACATTGCCACTCATAGACGGCAGCGGAGGATCATAGAGAGCATTCGTGACCGCGACGTGGGAAGCAGCAGCAGTAGTAGTGGCACATAGAGCCCTGCTAGGACCAACTAAAATGTAAGTGAGCCGTCATTTGGCGCAAACTTTTTTAATTTGCGTGAATTTAAGTTACATATTTAAAGTACAAAAATCATAAAATACATAAAAATAAAAATTGAAACACATAATTGTGCTCCCAGTTCACTTTTGAGTGACGTTATTCTGTATCCATCAGCAACTTTCGATAAGCATTCCGTTGCCAGTATTTATTCAATTTGCTGTGGTTGATCTGCCCTTGAAACTGTGTTGATATTATTGTTGACAGCGTAGCCCATGAACCACGCGTTTCGCTGTTACAGGGACTGTTCAGCGCGGGGATCAGAGTCAGACGACTCCGCTACTATAGATAGGGAAACAGAACCGCAGCCTGCTTTCTCGCGAGAAATCGCGGACAACAAGCGAAAAATAGGAATGGATCCAGACCAGCTTAAGGCTGTGGTGCAAGCCGCAGTGGTCAGCGCCTTGGAGGCACAGAGCGTTGTATTACAACAAAGGGATACAGAGCTGAGGGCATCCATAAACTCTAAGATACAAGAATTGGCAGGTAGAATAGCTGCCACCAACATAGAAACACCGCCAGTTGAAGCATTCAAGCCGGTCGAAATCAGAAACGACGTCCAATGTAATGAGCCATTGGACGCTGTGAAATGTTTGCCAGAGCTTACGGGGGTACCGGAGACGTACGCCTCTTGGAGGCAAGCTGCGGTAGCGGCATATGCAATTTATAAACCATACGACGACAGCTCGCGCCACTATCAGACAGTTATTATTATTAAGAGCAAGATTAGAGGGGCATCTGACGGCGTCTTGGGTCAGTTTGGCACAGTAATGAATATTGATGCCATAATAAATCGTCTCGATTTCACATACAGAGATAAGAGAGGCATTCATGTTATAGAATAAGAAATGAGCACCCTTAGACAGGGCTCGTTAACAATTTTACAATACTACGACGAGGTGGAGAAAAAGCTTACTCTCATCACCAATAAGGTCAACATGTCTTATGAGCCAAGCATGGCACAAGCGCTGTGTACAAAGTTTAGAGATGATGCGTTGCGTGTGTTTGTCTCAGGCCTCAAGCGTAGCCTGACGGATGTCCTGTTCGCAGCAAAGCCTAAGGACTTGCCGTCAGCGCTTGCTCTAGCACAAGAGGTAGAGGCAAGCCATGAAAGGTACGCCTTTGCCGCAATGCTTCAATAGCAAATCCCATTTCTGATGTGCTAAAGGGTGAGAATGGGTCAGTTAGTAAGCATAGTTCGCGAAACATCCCGTTAGAATTCTCCGATCTTCAGCGTCACACTTTTCAAAAGCTGCGCAACATTTTGTCCTCAGAAAACGTCATACACCGATACCCTTACTATAAGAAGCCGTTTGATCTAACGACAGACGCTTCAGCCTACGGCATAGGGGCAGTGCTTTCCCAGGATGGTCGCCCCATCTCAATGATTTCCAGAACATTGAGGCCCCCAGAGGTGAACTACGCCGTCAACGAGGGGGAACTATTGGCTATAGTTTGGGCCCTTAGCAAGCTACGTCACTACCTATATGGTGTAAAAGACAAACATTTTCACTGACCACCAGCCGTTAACTTTTGCCGTTTCGGAGTCAAACCCGAACGCTAAAATTAAAAGATGGAAAGGGGGCATTGAGGAAACGAATGCACGAATGTTTTATAAGCCAGGCAAGGAAAATTTAGTTGCTGTTGCGCAATCGCGAATATCCTTTATTGCGATCTAGTGTTTCCAGGCACAAAGTTTTGGCACTGCAAAAATCGAGTTGCAGACATTTTTTCCATTTATAAAAAGTTTTTTTTTTAACATGTGTTGACAAGTTTTCTAAATTTGCAGTCGTAGTTGCCTCAAGCTGGAGAGAAACATTAATGACGAAATCATAATGATGGCTATGGTTAAGTATAACAAGACAATACATTCAGTCATCAACAAGAGACCTGTTAATGCCATCCGTGTGCCGCGGGTGAACCTCAGGAGGAAATATCAGCAAAGTTAAAGAGTGCGCAAGACGCGCTCCGAGCTAGGCTGAACACCCAGCGTCAGAATAGGATTTTTGAAGGAGAAGAAGAAAAGGTCTTGGTAAAAAGAAACCGCAGGCTTGGCAACAAGCTCACGCCCTTGTGTGAAGAACGTGTCGTAGAGGCAGACCTCGGCACGACCGTTCTCATTGGGGGGAGGGTGGTCCATAAGGACAACCTTAAGTAGGGCGAGAGCTATAAGTTTTTTTTTGCGCTACTTGGCAATAGTTTTAAGTTTCAACATTTTGAGCCACTTGGCATTATCTTTAAGATTTTACGCCGCTTGGCGTTATTATTAGGAGTCACTTAGTAATAGTACAGTCCGTTTTGCCTGTTTTCCGCAGGTCTGGGTTTCTGCTATCTCTGTTTCTGGTGGGTACTGCGGCGCGAGTGACCGATTACTTACACGCCAAATATGTCCCCATTGTTGAGGGCGAAGTTCTGGTATGGGAAGAATTCAGCTTCGTCAGGCACACTGCAAACATCTCTGAATATGAGAGAATGGTGAAGGAAACAATGGGGCTGTGTGAAATGTTTCCGTAGTCGCACATGAAGAAGCTTCTAAACGTGGATGCTGCCCATCTCAGGGATATGGTAGAAGCTCTTGGAGTGCACAGGGTAGCAAGGAGCTTGGATTTCTTAGGCACAGCACTCAAGGTAGTTGCAGAAACACCTGATGCTAGTGACTTTAAATAGGTTTAATTCGCAGAGTTACAACTAGTGAACTCCAACAACAGGCAGGTAGCTATAAACACGAAAGTTCAAGAACAAATCAACCAGCTAAAAAAAAAAAAATTAAAAGCTGCAAAAGAGGAGCAGATAGATTCCGGGCATTTGGACGAGACGCTCTTAGCTCGGAATAGAATGTTGCTAATGGAAATGCAGAATTTGATGCTCGCGGTGACCCTTGCAAAGATTAATATCATAAGCCCAAATATATTAGATCACGCGGATTTGAAATCTGTTTGGCTAGATGAACCCACAGGTACCCCAATAGCTGACCTTATGTCCGTTGCGTTCGTTAAAGTTGTGAGGGTGCGAATAAGTCTGCAGTACGTGTGGTTTAAAAGGTCTGCACAATTTTAGGGACGTGCCTGTAAAGTTTTTATCGAATATTAGCGAGTGGGTAGTTACTGCAGTTACGCAGCTGATGCAGGTTAATAGAGCTTTTTCTCTGTCAAATGCTTGCTTTTTCTAGCCTAGTAAGACTTCCGCTCTGCGCACGCGTTCCACTCAATAGAAAGCTCTGCTGAAGGTCGCCAGTGTGCTGCTCTGATTAGGTAATTATAAGTGAAGTCGCGTAGGGAGAAAAGAATATTTATCTTTGCCCTTGATGGATCGACTTATTTTGTCCTCTACAAACAATATTTTCGTTGGACGAAGTCGAAATTTTTGATTCCACATAACCAAGGTTGTGAGCGTGTTCGGTGGTGCCGGCTGTGGCAAGACGTTGTGTGCGGAAACCATCCATTGGGATGACAACAACCCCGGTTAAACTCCGCAACTGCGAGCACCTGCACCACACCGGTGGCCGCGCATTTCGTGGGTACCTTAGACGTGTGCGCCACAAGCTCTACGCAGGTGCAGAACCGCGCCCATGCCGTAACACAGCACACACGCCCATGCCGTAGTACCACCCACACGCCTGTTCAAGTTCGATAGGACAGGTGACGACCTGACAACATGTGCTGGAATACAGCGCCAATAACAACCGATATAACTCCGGCCATAGCTACACTTCACCTGCAGCTATTGCTACAGATGGCCCGGAACTACATAGGCTAGCTTCTGTGCCCACTACCACTTCAAGAAACACCAGACGGAATTTTCACGCCATGTGATCGGTACCAGCAGCTACTCTGATATATCGTATCGTTGTGCCGGTTGTTTTCTAAAAAGGAATACATTTTTAGTAATAATTTGAAAGTAGCCCAAGACTTATAATTTGTTTATGTTCCATTATAGTTTGGGCCATTGCTTGCTTTTGTTGCTTCCGCACATAGATATAAATTATTTTCGCCGCATATAGTCAATCAACGTCAACAAGCCTGCTGGCATCGATTGACTCTACAAGGCCGTAAGTACGGTATATCTGAATCATAATGTGTGATAAAATGCAACAAAAACAAAGTGCCTTATCTAGCCAGACATATGCAAGCTAATCAGTGTAGACCAGCTGCAGCAGTGTGCTTGCTTGCTTTACGTTTCTTTTTTGTCTTTTATTCTTTTGGCATTGCATATGACTGCGAGGGCGTTTGATGACGAGCCTATGTGCCGAGATTGACCGTATGCTCAAAATGGATGTCATTGAAGAAGCTCCAAGCTCTCCATGGTCGTCTCCAATCACTTTGCACATAAAGCCCGGCAAAGTTCGATGTTGTTTATACGCCCGTAAGCTTAATGCAGTTACAGTGGGAGACGCGTATCCGATTCCCATAATGGATGGACTGTTAAGTCGACTTCCGCCAGTGCACTGCATTTCGAAAATCGATCTAAAAGACGCCTTTTGGCAAATTTGCTTAGATCAGAATCCCGTGCAAAGACAGCCTTTACGGTTCCAAATAGACCGCTCTATCAATTTAAAAGAATGCCTTTTGGATTGACAAATGCCCCGGAAACGAAGAGCCGTCTGATGGATTTGGTAATTCCTTACCAGCTAAAGTCACACGTGTTGGTCTATTTATATGACTTATTGGTAGTATCTCATAGTTTTAGAGACCATCTAGTACATTTATCGGAAGCCGGCAAGAGTCAATTCTGTTTGAAGAAGGTAGACTACCTTGGATATCTAGTGGGAGAGGGTACGCTCCAAGTTAATCCGGAAAAATTCGTGGGGTTGATGAGTTTCCCGTACCGCGAACCAAGAATCAGCTTCGTAGATTCTTGGGTATGACTGGTTGGTACCAGCGTTTTATTTCAAACTATTCTTCGGTTATTTTTTCTCCTACCGAGCTGAAAGCTAACTCGTTCGAATAGAACGATCAAGCCCATCGAGGATGTGAAAAGCAAACTGTGTTCAGCCCCGTTTTTAGTACATCCTAATTATGACAACCCATTTGTAGTGCAATGCGATGCGTCCTTTCATGGCGCCGGTGCTGTATTAGCACAATGCGATTACTCGGGATGTGAGCGTCCAATAGCATACATGTCGAAAAAGCTTAATAAAGCTCAACGTAACTACACGGTTACTGAGCTCGAATGTTTGGCTGTAGTGCTGGCAATGAATGAATGTACATTGAAGGGCACCCATTCAAAGTCGTTACTGACCACGCAAGCCTTCGATGGCTTATGAACCAGTCCGACCTTAGTGACAGACTAGCGCGCTGGGCCATAAAACTTCAGGGGTATCATTTCGAAATCGAACATCGCAAGGATAGCGAAAATGTCGTAGCTGATGCTCTATCTCGATCGAGAGCGTCTATGAAATAGAAGCATTGGATTGCGAGGTTGTTCCCGAAATCGATTTGAATTCCAAGGCATGTCAGTCAGTCGAATATTGCACGATGCGTGAAAAGTTTAAATTAGCCAAGCTACCAGACTTTCAGGTAATAGATAGTTATATTTATCACCGATCATGTTTCGCAGACAAAGATTTTACTCGAGCTGATGATTGCTGGAAATTGTTAGTACCTCTACCGTTGAGAGAGATCGTGATTAGAGCTGCTCATGACCAGCCATCTTCGGCGCATTTTGGAATCGCAAAATGCTTTTACTGGCCAAAGATGGTTGTTAACGTTCGCGATTACATCGGCAACTGTGAAATATGCCAGACCACCAAATATCCCACTCGTTCTTTGAAGCCTCCAATGGGCGCTCGAGTAACCAGCGAATGACTATTTCAACGCTTGTAGGTAGATTGTATTGGTCCTTTTCCCCGTACTAGAAAAGGTAACATTGGAATATTTATTGCTTTAGATCATTTTTCAAAATGTCCATTTTTAAAGGCAGTAAAAAAATATCCTGAAGGAAGACATATTTTCGTGCTTTGGAGTGCCAGAAATAATTGTGGTGTCCAATTTAAAAGCCGTGATTTCTCAAATTTTCTCTCTAAATATGGCATTCAACATTTGTGCACTGGAGCCCATGCGCCGCAATCGATCGCGGCAGAAAGGGTTAATCGTTCTATTAACGCAGCTTTAAGAGCATATGTTCGCACGGATCAGCGTGAGTGGGATGTTTTTCTTAGCAGCATTAATTGTTCTCTGAGAAATTCCATACACCAGTCAATTGGCGTGTCCCCCTATTTCGAGTTTTTGGGCAACACATGCTAGTACATGGTCAAGATTTTCAGTTGTTGCGAAACCTGAATTTACATAGTGACGGCGAAGCCAGTTTGACTAGGGCGGATGAATTTCAAATGATGCGGTCTACCATTGACAGGCCTGACCGAGGCATACAAGAAAAATCAGCGCTCATACTATTTGCGGTCGATTCACGTTCCTTTGAAATTGGCCAAGAGGTGGTCAAAAGAAATTTCTCCTTAAGCAAGGCTGCTGCTAACTTTAATGCTAAGCTAGCTCCGATTGGCACTAAGGCTCGCATAAAGAAAAAGCTGGGTTAATCGATATATTTGCCTGAGGATTTGAATGGTAGGGAGTTAGGTAATTTTCATGCGATGGACATATGGTAATTGACATTCGCATCCCTTTGTTTTTTTCAGCTCTAATCTTCGGCTGGTAGCCAAAGATTAAACCTGTGGTGTGAGGGTGCGAATAATTCTTGCAGTACGTGTGGTTTAAAAGGTCTGCACAATTTTAGGGACGTGCCTGTAAAGCTTTTATCGAATATTAGCGAGTGGGTAGTTACTGCAGTTGCGCAGCTGATGCAGATTAATAGAGCTTTTCTCTGTCAAATGCTTGCTTTTTCTAGCCTAGTTAGACTTCCGCTCTGCACATGCGTTCCACTCAATAGAAAGCTCTGCTAAAGGTCGCCAGTGTGCTGCTCCGATTTGGTAGTTATAAGTGAAGTCGCGTGGGGAGAAAAGAATATTTATCTTTTCCCTTGATTAGCATCCGTTCTCGTAATTGATTTTCTCTGGCTCGGATCGACTTCTTTTGTCCTTTACGAACCATATTCGTTACGTTGGAGGAAGTCGAAACTTTTGATTCCACATAACCAAGGTTGTGAGCGTGTTCGGTGGTGCCGGCTGTGGCAAGACGTTGTGTGCGGAAACCATCCATTGGGATAACGACAACCCCGGTTAAGCTCCGCAACTGCGAGCGCCTGCACCACACCGGTGGCCGCGCATTTCGTGGGTACCTTAGACGTGTGTGCCACAAGCTCTACGCAGGTGCAGAATCGCGCCAATGCCGTACAACAGCACACACGCCCATGCCGTAACACAGCACACACGCCCATGCCGTAGTACCACCCACACGCTGCACTGCCAAATGTCCATGGTGCACAACACCGGACTTCGCCTGATCAAGTTCGATAGTACAGGTGACTAGCTGACAACACGTGTTGGAATACAGCGCCAATACCAACCGATATAACTCCGGCCATAGCCAAACGAATACATTTTTAGTAATAATTTGAAATTAGCCCAAGACTTATAATTTATTTAAGTTCCATTATAGTTTGGGCCAATGCTTGCTTTAGTTGCTTCCGCACATAAATATAAATTCTTTTCGCCGCCTAAAGTCAATCAACGTCAACAGGCCTGCTGGCATCGATGGACTCTACAAGGTCGTAAGTACGGCATAGCCGAATAATAATGTGTGATAAAATGCAACAAAAACAAAGTGCCTTATCTTTGAGCGCGAGTCGCAGACGTTAGCCAGAGATATGCAAGCTAATCAGTGTAGACCAGCTGCAGCAGTGTGCTTGCTTGCTTTACGTTTCTTTTTTGTCTTTTATTCTTTTGGTATTGCATATGACTGCGAGGGCGTTCCATGATTGAAGCTCACTTCTTTTATTTGCTAATACTCGTATTATTTTTCTTGGAATAAACTGATTTTGCACTCAAGAACATAAACATGTTACACTCTTGCTAGTGAGCTTAAGACTTTTCTCTGTCTTTTTACATTTTCTCTTTCAATTTGAGTACCTACACATGTATCTATATATTTGGTAAATTAAACTCTTAAATTAGCTTTGTATTACATATAAGTAATGAGTAACATGAATCATTGGATTTTAATTGAAGAATATACGCTAATAAGAATGGACAAAATTATCTTTTGTAATGGCACCTTAAGTTCGTAGCACCGCGGACACGTGTAGGGTAGGAGCATCCACTTAATTTGTTCCTACAGGTAGGATGCGTAAAGACGGAGAACAGCACCATCTCAGTTCTCCAATCTCATAAGATATAAAGTATATCTTGTGGTCCGTTAACGTTCGTTTGATTTGTCTATCCGATCACCTTTTTTTTCCTTTCCATGTCTACGATTTTACTATCGTAACGCATTTGTCAAGGCGGCACACAAGACACACGCCACTTTCCCTGAGCACAGCCGACCCACTAGTAGACAGGGTGTGCTTGGTGAGACATCGCTTCGTGTGTTCGTTATAAAGTGTTACAATCTGTTAACGCCCTTCACTTTATCATTAAGTTTCCAAAAATCAAAATGGCTTGCAGAAAGGTGAAGTTGTATCCAGTCGCTCATGAGAATGCTGTACTACAAATCAACGACAACATTATAGCTGAATGCGGGGATCAAGAATTCTCTCTTAAAAATTATACTTCGACGCCGGGAGGAACCTTTTGTCAACTATCACCGAATAGCTCTTGTGCCAGAGAGTTTCATGCTGGTGGTTCGACAAACGTCAAATGCAGCCGAGTCATCTGGACCCGATCACATGGGTCTTTGACGGAATTCTGATCATCAATGATCGGCCTGCTAAAGTTTGCATTGACAACGGTATTGAAACTAGGGTTCACGGAACAAATCTAATCACGTTCAATAAGTGGGCTCTAATCAACGAGACTAAATATCTAAATCTCAACAGTGTCCAGAGTAAGTTCCCCGGCATTGCGGCATCTCCCCTTCTGATCGTCACCGGCCACCAGGACGTTCTGATTCACCCTTACCTTCATCCTTTAAATGAACGTAACCTGGAGATCATCAAGGAAGTCATGGACGAAATCATCAACGTTGTAATGGTCTTTTGGTTGGGAGCCAGACCGGACCGAGGGCGGTCTTAACTTAAAAGGGGAGCAGTTAACAGAAGTTAACGCAAGTTCATTGTAACTTGATATTACACCAGCCACAGACGCTGACATTGCTCTGGGCCGGATGTCTTGCACAACGGCAGTGCACGAGGCGCAAGCTAAGCATTCTAGCGGCCGTTGTGAATCGTATTCAATAGCTTAAGTAACTTTCATTTTTATTCCCTAGTTTAGTTTTATTTCGGTTTTTGATTGCGGCGCATCGGCCCAATATATTCTCGCGTAATTCAACTCACTTACTAGTCCGAACGACCTAGTTATTAATAAAAAATTAATAAATATTTAATTTGTATATGCACATTCTTTTTGGAATTCTTAAGCGATTGGTTGTGCATGTGTGTTTCTAATTTGATCAGATTTTGACGGAGGCAACTTAAGTGCAACTGTAGATCGGTGGTAGAGATGTTGCCTGGCGCGCTTACATACGCGGGTTCGAATCTGGCTTGAGTCAACGGACTTTTTTTACTGTTTATTTAAATCTGTCTTTTATTTTATTTTTAAACTTAACACACTTATTACTCCAAGTGTAACTCAATGCTGGGACATTGGCGATTTGAAATATTCTGGAGCAAAAAAATGGGGAAAAAAAAGCCTTCGCAGATCAACTGCAAACCAACATTTAAAAGATATAGTTTCCTATTTTGTGAAATATTACAATATTACAACTACGGCATACTAAACTATGTCTGAATATATTGAAAGCGAGCGCGATCAATAATTTTTATTATTTATTTGTGTTCTATTTTACTAAGTGCGGCTGCGGTGTCGTGTTTATGAGTGCAGAGGGGTTTAATAAAATGCATGGAACGACAGCTCGCCTCTGGGTTCAGGGTATTTCCTAGTCGGACATTCCCGACTAGAGCCATCCTACTTATTTCTATTATCTATTTCCATATCGCTAAGATGCAAATTTTCTATAAACATTATTGGCCGAGCATTTCTCTTTATTTGAAATTTAAAATATCCCGCGGATGAAAATGTTTGTTGCATATACAGTTGCGAAAAAAAAAATAGCACCACTATGACACTTTTTCTTATTGATCAAAAAAAATAACCAATGTAGCGATATTTTCAAAAATTACTATTTTTTATATTGCTTTGTATTGCTCCTATACGAAAAAATTAATGCTGCGCTTGTAATGGTTATAAATTCGTATATTTTAGCATTTTTAAGATAAAATGTCGAAAAATGATCGAAAATAATAGCACAACTTACACTTTCTTTATAGAAACCGTTATTTTTCGCAGAGATACTTCGACAAAAAGTACTTATTTAAGAGATTTGACTTTGATTTTATTATTTCAATCAAAATAAATCTAAAATTTTCAATGCAATGGATCTTGGAAAGCACTGCAGTGCGGAAAAGCGCGAAGTAGTCAAAAATTGATGGTGGATGTAAAATCTGAAAGAAAAGTTGGGCTATTGGTTGTGTTTTTAAATAAAATGATACAAAACGCCATAAATTACAAAGAAAACGCTGAAACACGTGAATGAAAACGAGCCTTACCCAGCTTTACGTCAAAAAATTGATCGTCGCCAGCACAAGGATCCTTTTAAGGCTGCTACTGAGCCAAACTAAGAGCTGCGGCAGTGAAAACAGCTCCCACATGTATCAAACAACATAATTCAAAAGCTTGCAGCCCAAGAAAGGTCCCCCTTATAAACGCGTCACATATTGCCAAGCACATGAAGTCCGCAAATAAACATCTAAACTGACCAGCCCAGAAATGGAGCAATATTTTATGGACAGATGAGTGTAAAGCTAGTTTCTTTGGTGGAAAAGGATCTGGTTCGTACGTTAGGTGTCCTGAAAACGCCAAGCACAATCCAAAATACACTACATAACCATTTAACATGGAGGACCAAGCGTAATGGTATGAGTGTTTTTCTTATTATGGAGTAGGTCCAATACATTGGGTCAAAACCAAAATGGAATGGGTCCTCCAACAAGACAACGCCCCAAGAACATCAGGAAGAAAGCAAGGGAATGGTTCGAATGCAGTCTCCAGACCTCAATTCCATCGAAAAGCTGGGTGCTGATATCAAAAGGATAGTTACTGCTTCAAAACAAACCAGCAATACATCACTTTGGGAACCATTCAGGAATCGTGGAGCAAAAGTCCAATAAAACGATGCCATGACTTGGTTAAATCGATGCCAAGACGTTACACAGCCGTTATTGCCAATTAAGGCAACGCAAAAATATTTTAAATTTATAGACAAATCTTGGCTTTAATAGAAAAATATCTTTAAGTAAGGAAGTTGTTACTTGTTCCTCATTATACCCCGAACCCATTGGAAAAAGGGGTAAAAAGGGTATAATGATTTTGTGCAAATGTTTGTAACAGGCAGAAGGAGGCATCTCCGACCCCACAAAGTATATATACTCTTGATCAGCATCACTAGCCTAGTCGATTAAGCCCTGTCCGTCTGTTCGTCCGGTCGTGAACGCAGTGATCTCGGAAACTACAAAAGCTAGAAACCTAAACTAAACGACTATAGATTCTCCTAATCCATACGCAGTACAGGCTTATCATTTTTTTTTCGACATCTTTCTCCGTTTCATTATTATCGATAAATAGTGATTTTAATACTTGGTTTTCTTGGCATATCTCGGGGACTATACAAGCTGAAGTTAGTTTATAATATGCTCGTTAGTGATATGCAGATTATGAATATTTCGGATTTTGGATACCTCCCCCCATTCGCCCCCCATATCAAATCAAATACTATAGACTTGCTCTTTCGTTGGTACATAGATTTAAATGCTCTTATTAAACACTGAAAGTTTTATAGCGATCATTCTCTTAGTTTAGAAGTTATTCAAGAATTCATTTTCCATAGTGGGGCCAAGCGCAGCCGATGTGTAAGGTGCGCAGCTTGCTGCGTGCGTTTGTATGTGTGTAGCTGTGACTTTGTAAATGTATATAACAGCTCGCCGCTGGGTTCAGGGTATTCTTAGTCGGGCACACCCGACTAGAGCCATCTTACTTGTTTTCATTTTTCGTGCACATTTAAAAAGTGATGCTATTTTTTTGTGTGTTTTCATACATTTCCCTAAATATTTCCTTATTTTTAAATTTAGACACCACTGATTTATCTTATTGTCTGGTATACGAAAAATGCTGTTGCCTCCAGTGCATCCATTTACAACTCATTTCACCGTAAACATTTTTAGTTTTTAACTAATTTCTAATCAACTGTGCTGCACACTCGAAAATTGAGCTGTCATTTTAATAAAGAGCGCAAAAATGCGGTTATGCACATTTACATCCATTTGAAGATATATGACTGCATACATACAACTCTGCAGCACAAAACAGCACTGCACAAAAGCTGCGCGTTGTTTTAAAAAATACGGAAAGAAAGGAAAAGAAGAATTAAGAAAAATTTTCTTTGCATTTTGGGCAACAGAAAATGGGCGCATAGACAACTGGGTGTTGCGTTTCCATTTTGTGTTTGGAACCGCATCGTCGCTCCAAAAATATTTTGAGTAAAAGCTCGTGATCCAAATTTCCGCTTTTTATACTCGTTCACGAAGTAAAACTAGTATATTGGGTGTGTGCAATGTCCGTCATGCTGTCCGTCCGTCTGTCCGTATGAACGCAATTTTTTTCGCCGGTATTTTAGCTAGAGACTTGAAATTTTAAATATATACTCGCCTCGTCAGATAAAGTGTTAAGGGTTTCAGGTTGCGCCCACGGTGGGCGTGCCAATTCGATTAAATCTTACCTCACTTTTAAAGCTGGATGCATAAAATAAATACCGACAGATTGCTGATGACCTCCTCTAAAGATCGCATCCTCTACCCCGCCCACAATGTCAAAAACTCGATATGTGCACAACATCAATAAAGCCAGTGCAACATATCAAACGCCATCTATTGCATACTTTTTGGTACTTATTATTTGGTTTCATTCAAATAGTGTTGCATAACTCTTTAATTAGTTTGTCACCATTAAATAGTCACTGATAACTGGTCGGTAGATTGCGTTTAGTTCCCAAACTTTTTCGTATTCTTAGAATTTGTGTGCGGCTGTTTGCGATTGTGCTATTGTCAAATAACTTGAATTGAGTTTTGTCACAACTTTATCAGCGGGTAGTGTGATGGTGCAGTTAATTAATTAATTAAATTGATTAGGTTAATCAAAAATTTAAATTAATTAAATAATTAATTAATCAATTATATATTTTTAATAATCAATTAATCAATTATTATATTTCAATTATATGTAAACACTCTTGGACAAAGTAATATGCTGATAATCTTCTTTAAAGATCGCACCAAAACTTATTTGACTACGCCCACTACCGCGCCCACAATGTCCAAAACTCGATATGTGCACAACATCACTGATGCCAGTGCAATATATCAAGCGCCATATATTGCATACTTTTTGGTACTTATTATTTGGTTTCATTAGAATAGTGTTGGATAACTGTTCAATTTGTTTTCCACATGGGACATGAAGTGGTCAGTAGATGGCGCTTAGATAACTTAGACTTTTTCGTATTCTTAGAATTTGTGTGCGGCTGTTTGTGATTGTGCACTTGTCATATAACTTGAGTTGAGTTTTGCCACAACTTGTCGTATAAAATGCAGCTAAAATTATTATTTTTAATTAATTATTCTATTATATCTTTAAACACCCTTGCACACAGTAATATGACAAATAATTATAGGAATAAAATTTAACTATTTTCTTTTTTATCAAAAAAATTTCAGAAAAAAACTAATTTCTTATCATTTATATTGAATTTCGTCACACCAACTAATCGAAGGAGCTCGGGTTCAATTGGCGCTTTTGATGCAAAGGCTGGTCTTGATTCTTCTTATAATTCAAACTTTTTCCAGTTCATAACCATTTCTTAAATCTTGGTTTTTTTAAGGATATCTCAAAAACTTTAAGAGCTAGAGCTAGACTAGAAATTTAGTTGCATGCACACGCTTAAAAAGCTTTTCAGATCAACTGCAACCAACATTTAAAAGATATACTTATAGTTTCCTTTTTTGTGAAAATATGCCTGTTGACGGCTTCATATAAAACTAAACCTATCATAACTTAAAGCTATCCCACGTAGTCCATTGTCTGGGGCAGCGACATCGACAGAATGCTGACCTGGCGCCTTGTGACCGTTCTTAGCCTGGGCACTTGGAGCGCACATGCTTGGACACTTGGTCCGCGCATGCTGGTGTCAGATTTCGTCAATCGCTATGTTGCATCGTTAGCTACTTTGTAGCGCACACATCCGCTATTGCGACACTTTGTGAATTATTTGTGTTAGCTTGCATGTAACGACAGCTTGCCACTGGGCTCAGGGTATATACTAGTGGGGCACTCCCGACTAAAGCCATATTACTTGTTTGTTTATTCCTTTCGCATTTTTAAACCTTGAACCCATTAAAAAGGGGTAAAAAGGGTATAAAGTATATATATTCTTGATCAGGATCAACAGCCGACTCGATCTAGCCATGTCCGTCTGTCTGTACGTCTGCACGTCCGTTTGTATGAACGCGTCGATCTCGGAAACTATAAGAGCTAGTGACTTCAACTTTTCGGCTATAGACTCGTTAAGGGCACGCGCAGATGAATTTTATTTTCTATTTATTTATTTATTTAAATTTTGTTTTCCTAAAATTGATAGAAATCTACAAGAACCTCAAATTTTTTATTAATATTATTATTTTGTAGGTTATGAGACCTAGAGACACAAAATTTTGTTCGAATGAATATTTATATATACTATAACACTTAAAGAATTGCATTAAGATTAATCAAAATTAATTTTTTGGTTTTTTGAGCATATCTCAGAAACTATTAGAGCTAAAGACAGAAAATTCTTAATGTGTTCTCGTCAAGGATACGCAGATTATGAATATTTTGGATTTTGGATACCTTCACCCATCTCACCCCATTAACAGAAAAAACATTTGTAATTGCAAGTACAGCAACAATTCTTACTACGTAGGCTGCTCGTTAACATATATTCACTATAGTAAAATAAGAAAGCATTAAAACAAATTCCATCCAAATCGGTTAAAACACACAAAAGTTTTAAAGAAAATGTATTTGTATATTGGCAAACAACGTGGTAGCAAGCGCCTAGCGCAGACGTTTTCTGTATGCGTGTGCACACATACATACATACATGTGCACATTCATATGCGTGAGCGTGAGCAACGGAGTTTTTATACTGTATATTTAAATTTTTATTTTATTTAATTTTTTATTGATTTTTATTGGTCCATGTGCAACTTAATTCTGGGACATCGGCGATTTGAAAAATTTTGGAGCAACCAAATGGGGAAGCTTTCGCAGATCAACTGCAACCAACATTTGAGAGATATATGTTTCCTGTTCTCTGAAATTGTTATGAGAAATTTCACAGCTACGGCATACTAAAATTTGTCTGCAAGTACTAAGTGCGAGCGCGAAGCGCGATCATTTATTTGTGTATGTATGAATGCAGAGGGGCTTAATTAAATGTATGTATCGACAACTCGCCGCTGGGTTCAGGGAAACTCCTAGTCGGGCACACTCGACACTCAGTCCCAGTTACAAAATGCTATTGGTAGTAAACCAGCCTTTTGAGTTAAACTGAACATTGACCCTTTCTTCTCATCGATCAGTTTTACATGTGGTATTTTTCATGTTATATTGGAAATATTAAATTTAAACTTAAAAACTCCAATTCTCGAATGAAATACATCTTCCGTGCTTTAAGACATACATAAGTATTATAAGCTCATGTTAACAATTTAACAAGACTTTATTGTAGTATTCTCCAAATACATGAAAGAATTTAGGAACAGAGAAATTATAATATCCGCCGTTTGCTATCAGACCTATTAAGCCAACCAGATGTACTAAGCATGTGACTCTCACTCTTATTCATTGAAATATAGTTATTGTTCTCGTTCACGAAGTGAAACTAGTATATTGGGTTTGTGCAATTTTAAATTTTAGATATATACTTGTGTATACCCGATAAAATGTTAGGGGTTTGGTGGTGCGCCCACTGGAGGCATGACACTTTGAATAATTATAAAATGTGCAAAATATGTATTATAATTTTCTGCATATATATGTAACTTTCAGAAGGAGGCATCTCCGACTCCATAAAGCCATGTCCGTCTTTCCGTCCGTCCGTGCATCTCTCCGTCCGTCTTGTTTATTATTATCGATAAATATCGATTTTAAGACTTGGTTTTCTTCCGTTAGCTTAAATGTTATTCACAAATCAATTTGTCATTGTGGGTGTCAAGCGCAGATGCTGAGAGTAAAATGCGCTGCAATTGGCGTGTGTTTGCAAATACTCACACGTATGTGTGATTTTATGTATATGTGGATAAATGCAAAGGTGTTTAAATGTATGAAATGACAGATAGCTTCTAAGTTCAGCGTATCCCCTAGTCGGGGCACCCGACTGAAGCCATCTTACTTGTTTCTTACTATGCTACTCATGCTGGCAAAAGTTCTAGCTTCTGGCACCGCGCCTCCCGTAAATAACAACAACAGGAATTCGTCAACGAATGAAGACAGACCACAAAAAAGTTTATGTCTCTTTTCGTCGTTGGCTGCTGCATATTATCTTAAGCTACTGCACTCTTTTTTGCTTTTTTATTCGTTGCCAAACCCTGCGCCCCTCTCCCATGAGCTCAGTTTCTCTACCTGCTAGAGCAAGTGCAGCCGAAATTATTGATGTTGTTGCTAAACCCATGCCCCCCGAAGTAGCCCAGATTCTTAACTCTGCTCGCAAGCATCGATCAGAACAAAAAAGATGACAGTGCGAAATGTTGTTGTTTTTCAGTTTTGTTGTTGCATCCTATGGTAAATGCAACCTTAACTCCTTCCCGCCAACCAAATAGCTGTAATAAAAGTTCGGATCCAAATTTCCACTCATTATTATATTACTCAATGGTCACAAACATACGTCTTTTTCTTCTTGGCTTGGTTTCTACTTGCAGCAGGCCGGCCAATTTTAAAACTTTTTCTATTGTGATCGTTTTCCCTGAGTAGGGTATTTTAACTTTTCCAAAGTTCTGCCAGAACTGATCTAAAAACTTCTAAATAAAATAGTTTTTCGAAAAATGTTACTTCCTATTTGTTTAATTACAATTGGAACCATTATTTAAAATATGTTTTGTATAAACATTTCACATATTAATTGCATTATTGAGGGTAATTATGCCTCGACTCGCCAAAAATAATACACGCTCAACAACAGCACTGCGTCGACGAATGAAGACAGAGGACGAAAAAGTTTCTGTCTTTTTTCGTGGGCTGTTGCCTATGATCTGCACTCTTCTTTGCTTTTTTCTTCGTTGTTAAACCTCGATAAAAAAAAGTTAATGCGAACTGTTGTTGTTTTTCTTCGTTGCTCATCCCCGCTGGCCCCGAAGTTGCCGATGAACACATCCATTCCCATAAACCTCGATCAAAGCAGAATAGAGGTCAATGCGAACTGTTGTTGCTTTTAGAGTTTTATTGTTGCATCCTATGGTAAATTTACCTGTGTTTGACTTTGCGTTTGCAGACTAACCGCATCACATTCTCATTCAATGTTAACGGTAATAAAAGCTCGGATCCAAGTTTCCGCTCTATATTTGATTACTCAATGCCGACTGCGCAATACTCGTTCACGGTCTTTATTATTATTGTTATATTGCCAAAATGTAGATTATTGTAATTTGTGGGGGAGGAAGTGGGGGTAGCCGCACTTTCCCGGCTCTATACCAGAAAACCGCTTACTAAATTTGGTGACTTTAGCTCTAAAATTGCTTGCGAAAATCTATTATTTCCACAGCGCAAAAAGCTAGAATCTTCAAATTTGGATGGTAGATAACATGTCAACTCGATAAAATCGATATATCACCCTCAGTTTTAAAGCTAGACACATAATTTTCAGAAAACTTACTTATAAGCTTCTCTAAAGATCGCACAACAAATGTTTTGGATTGAAATTTCTAAAAAGATGGGTAGAAAAATAAAAAGAGATGCAAACAATTAAATAGAAATATAAAAAAAAGTGAGAACGTTGCAGTCGGGTGTAGCCGACGTTCACTGTGTAATAACAACTAAGACATGTACCCTAGCACTATGTGTATTAATAATGACAGTAATATACAAGTACATAATACCAAAAAAACAGTTGGCCTCTGTCACAACTGGCACCTGTCACCTCATAGCTGTCACCTTAACAGCGTGTTAGACATCATCGACACCAAACATTTCGTTTTGACGAAATGCACGTTCAGTTATCTAATAACCTAACCTATCCAATAAGAATACGAGTATAACAAAGACTTGTGGCTTGGGTGGCTGCTTCTAACTTCGGCCGCTATAGCGCTAGCGCCGAAAAGTGTACACAGAGACCGCTGCGTTTCGTGCTTATGATTAATATGCTATGTTATGTTGTGTTTTATGTGTGATAAAACTGACCTAGGATAACAGTTCAAATTGTGTTAAAGTTAATGACTTTAAGTATTAAATATATTTATATTTATGTGTGTATGTATATAAATACTTGACAGAGAATGCGGATATTTAAAAATTTTAGGTGCATTTTATACTGCACCACCACACTACTAGTTGATCAATTTATGACAAAACTCAACTCATACGACGAGTGCAAAATCAATCAGCAATCAGCCGCATATATATTCTAAGAATTCGAATAAGTATAGCAGTCAGAGTCTGTAAGCAGTCAAAGCTAAACAAAACTAATTACCGAAAATAGGTAATAGATATCGCCAGCAACGTTGCACTGGCATTTTTGATGTTGTACACATATTGAGCTTTGTATATTGTGAGCGGGCTCAAAAAAGTTTGGATGCGATCTTTAGAGGAGGTCATCAGCAATCTATCGGTATATATTCATCTATCTCTAGCTTTAAAAGTGAGGGAGGTAAATATATACCAACGGAAAGGCGGACGGACGGACAGCAAGACAGACATTGCACAATCTCAATATACTAGTTTCACTTCGTGAACGAGTATAATAATATTCATAATTTTACATTTAATATTACTTATATTTAAATTGCAGACGGATGCAGTTCGTATGTGGATGACGACATGGCTGACGATTTGCTGTTACCAGACATGGAAGCAAGCTGCTCCTCTGACCAGCTGACTAAACGGAAAACAAAACAGTTACAAAGAGGATCTCCTCTTGTTAAAAGTTATCTTCTCCCAGGACTGACCAAAAAAAGAGTTCTTTTAAATATATGTACATGTTATTATGATTGCCTAAGTATGTTGTTTTATTTACTCACATATTGGTACACCTTTCTACCAGCCAACAAAGACGCATTAAATGTGGGTGGCATTACTGTGCCAAGATGCATACCAAACGAAATTTTATGGTTCTAACTCTTATAGTTTCTGAGATATGCTAAAAAAAACAGTGTCAAAAAACCGGTAAACACTGATTATATAAAACGGGCCAAGTTATCGATCATTTGAAACAAATTTAATCTGTGTATGGTATATACGAACCTACAAATTCCAAGTTCCGCTCTCTAGCCCTTGTAGTGTCTGAAATAGACGCATTCATATAGACAGACGGACGGACAGACAGGGCTTAATCGACTCGGCTAGTTACGCTCAAGAATATATATACTTTACGGGGTCGGAGATGCCTCCTTCCGCCTGTTACGCATATTTGTACAAACCCATTATGCCCTTTTACACATTTTCAATGCGTATAGGGTATAAAAAGGGTCGCGTACTTGTATATTAACGTTCGGTCCCCTCACACCCGTCCCTCAAAAAAAGTCAGGTAACTGCATATTAACTAAGGTCGCAGGGGTCATAAATCATTAATTATCCTCCTCCGGTAATTAAATTTACAGCTACATCCTCTTTCAGAACATACAATACACACACACACACACAAACACTGCTCTTGGTGGTCCGCTGGTTACGCTCAACTTAGTGAAAGTGAACGGAAGTGAAGTGGAGGTGCGAGGAAGATCTCGTAATGAGTGAATGTCGTCGCCCACACAACTTGCAAATCACGCAAAGCTCAGAATCATGTGGCCTGTGACCATATAATCTTCAGCTGCGAATAGTGTTGGAGAAGGAACGTAGCCACCAAATTGCTTTTGAAGTTTCCGACATTACACGCTAGTAGCGTTAGCTCCAAACTGGCCTGAGCCGACCGCACAAAAGGTATTCATCACATACTCTGTGCAATGCCTTTTTAATTAGCGATTCATACTTAACCTACGTTACTATCGATATTTAATTTGTCCCGCGGCAATACAGATACAAAATTTAATTTAAATCCACATACTTTTATGGAACAAAGCGATAGTATTGCCTTTTTTCGTGTCAGGAAAACATCATTGCATAAACAATTTTGAAAGCATTTATTTCTCTGAAAAATTAATCAAATAACTCAAGCATTTAAGTTTATTGAATCAAGCTGAAAATTTTAAACCAAAAATGTATAAACTGTTTGGCGTACTGCTAGTTTTTTGTGGTGTTATAAAACTAAGGCCGAGTAACTGTATGGTTAAAAGTACTGCTGACTCTTTTCGGCTTACGAATTTAAATTCTATTCTACTTAATTGCCCAAATGATAATAAAGAACGATATTGTGAGCCTCAGTTAATTATAAATATTGACTTTAATCCCAATTTATTGGTTGAAACTCTTGATAGCCTTTTAATATTGGATGAAACTTACGAACCTACAAAACGTCAAAATTTAAAATTAATGTCTCCGTACATAATAGTAGTTAGCAGAAGCGAGCCACTTCTGTTATCAAAAGTAAGTTAAGCAGTTCTTAAAACATGTTATCAATATTACTAATTCAAAAATGTTTTTTCTTTCTAAATATTCACAGTGGACGAATTTGAATAATAACTGTTATAATTTTAGTATCAATAGATACAACGGTAGGTATTTGTGCTCTACAACGAACACTATACATTGTGTATAAACATAGGATTTTGCAATCTAAATATTTGGAGCTTTGCTTTACAGGTTTATGATGCAGTACAATTTTTTATTATTTTTTACACCCTAAGCCATTTGAAACTGGGTTAAAACTAAAAATGTATAAAACAAGCTGGATCAATCATAATGTGTATATATTTATTCCTTATCAGGACGACTAGCTGAGTCAATTTAGCCACGTACATCTGTACGAACGTATCGATCGAAAACTATAAGAGCTTGCGACTTGAAATTTAAAATATATATTTTTCTATAAAGCAAAAATCAACTACGATTTTGTTCAGCAGTTTGCAATTGTGTGGAATTTTTGATGGTTAACTTAAGTCTTATTTCGTCCCACAAGAAATTATCTGGTAGTTGGTGCTGCAGTCAAACACACAGTTTAGGTTTGCATTAGGTCCTGAGATCAAAACTGCCCAGACGCAATTGTTTATACTCGTTCACGAAGTAAAACTAGTATATTAGGTTTGTGCAATGTCCGTCAGTCCGTATGAACGCATTATTTTTCACCTCTATTGAAGCTAGAGACTTGAAATTTGAAATGTATATTCTTGTATACCCTCGTCAGATAAAGTGTTACGGGTTTCAGGGTACGCCCACTGGGGGCATGGCAATTCGATTAATTCTATATATGTCTCCCTCACTTTTAAAGCTAGATGCATAACAAAATGCCGACAGATTGTTGATGACCTCCTCGAACGATCACGTCCAAACTTTTTTGTCTACGCCCACTACCGCATCCACAATGTTCAATATATCAAGCGCCATATATTGCATACTTTTTGGTACTTATTATTTGGTTTCATTCGAATAGTGTTGGATAACTCTTTAATTAGTTTGTCACCATTAAATAGTCACTGATAACTGGTCGGTAGATTGCGTCTAGTTCCCAAACTTTTTCGTATTCTTAGAATTTGTGTGCGGCTGTTTGCGATTGTGCTATTGTCATATAACTTGAATTGAGTTTTGTCAGGTCATCTTTTGCAGTAAGAGTCATCAAAATTGGTTAAGAATCACAGAAAAAATTAAAGAAAACGTGTGGTAAAATTTGACAAATTTGACAATCCAATGGGCAGCAAGTGCTGCAATAAGATCTAGGGATTCAACTTTTTTTAAGTTTATGTATACCAGACGCAAGGCTATTTTAAACTATCGATTACCCGCCTCGTTTTCTTATCGATATTTATCGGTTTTTTGATCCGGTTTTCTGGGCATATCTCAGAAACTGTAAGAGCCAGCACCACCAATGTTCTATATTACAAATATTACAATAAGAATGCATTAAAACAAATTTCATCGAAATCGGTTAATAAATACAGAAGTTATTAAAGAAAAGCTATTTGTATGTTGGCAAACTACGTGGTGGCAAACGCCAAGCGCAGACGTTCTCTGCATGCGTGTACATATATAAATTAATATAATTATGTGTTATATTTTAAATTGATTCATTTATTGATTATGATATAATTAAACACGTCTTCGATTAAAGCGTGAGTGAGCTCAAAACTCGCTGGACGACTGGTAAATCAAATTATAACTAAAAGCTAAGACATTATTATTCACTTAAAGTTAACAAAAATATAAAAAGTGAAATCATAGCGGCCACAGAAATGCTTAGCTTGCATCTCGTGCATTGCCTGCTATGCAACGACATCCGGCCCAGAGCTGAGTTAGCATCTGTGCTGGAGTCGAAGACCCGGCCGCAACGTTACGTTAAAGCAACGACATCCGACCCAGAGCTGAGTCAGCATCTGTGTTGGAGTCGGGGACCAGGCCGTACTGTTATGTTAACTACTCCCCCCTCAAGTTAAGGCCGCTCTCAGCCGATACTATTTCAGCGATCACCTCGTTCATTCTCCTAGCTGCGATCCTCTTCCTGGTGATTCGCCAATAGGTAAAACCTATGCGGATAACCATGCCACAGGCCACACCCGAAAGAAGCAATATTATAGTTGTGTTGATATTGCCTATATCGTCTCTGACTTCCTGTATTGTCTCCAGGTTACGTTCGTTCAGTCGATGAAGGTAGGGGAGACTAAGAATGTCTTGATGACCCATGACGTTCAACAGGGGGGAAGCTGCAATGCCTGGGAACCGGTTCGGAACGTTGTTGCGATTGATGTATTTTGTTCCGTTTACCGTGATCCAATTGTTGAACGTGATTAATTGAGTACCACGCACCCAGGTCTCAGCGCCGTTGTCAATGCAGACCAACGCCGCTACGTCGTTGATGATAATGATTCCGTCGTCAACCCATGTGACCGCATTCAGATTGCTTGGTTGGATTTCGCAATGAGCTACGCCGCCGGTATGGAGCTCTTTGGCGCACGAGCGGTCTGTTGATAATTGACAGAAGGTTGTTCTCGCTGGGGCTGTGCAAAATTTGGTCTTGGTACTCGGCAACGATGTTGTTATCCATTTGCAGTATGTGACTGTTGTGTACTATAGGTGTACTTTATTTTTAGAAATGAAACTATAAAATAAATAATGTTTGTGGATTGTAGCACTTTTACGGACGCAACGGACATTAGGTCGGCAATGGGGGTATCTGTGGGCTCCTCATGCTAAACGTATTTTAAGTCTGAGTGGTCTAGGATGTTTGGACTAACAATGTTGGCTTTAGCGAGAGTAATTGCGAGCAGTATGTTTTGCAATTCCAGCAATAACATTCTGTTCCTGGCCAAAAGTGTTTCGTATAAATGGCCAGAATCGATTTGCCTATCCTTTGTGACCTTCAAAATTTGGTTTACCGTGTAGGTAAGTTGATTGATCTGATCTTGTACTCTAGTGTTTATTTCTACCTGTCTATTATTAACTGAGCTTCATTAATTTTTATTTTTTCTAAGTCGCTGGCATCAGGAATGCCTGCTACCACTTTTAAGATTGAGCCCAGAAAATCCAGACTCCTAGAGATTCTGTGGTGTGTGCTTAGGGCTTCCAGCATATCCCTGAGATGCTCTGCATCCACATTCAAAAGCTTCCTCATATGCGATTGCGGGAACATCTCACATAGTTTTGCCGTCTCGTCTACCATGCGCTCATATCCGAATAGTTCGCTAAGTGTCGCTGAGTGTCAAAAGAAAATTCGTCCCATACAAGGACTTGACCATCGACGATTGGAATGTATTTGGCATGCGAGTAGTCGGTAATGCGGGCCGAGTCCGTCGTGAGAAGGAACAGTGTCAGACGCCCAAACCTGTGAAGTGGAAATTACTCTCTTTTTTTTCTTTTTTTTTAACATTGAACGACCCATCACCAAACTTATTTTGTAGTAAGTGGCATAAAGTCTTATACTTCTAGTCAAGTCCCATCACCAAAACTTATCTAAAATGAGGTGCCAAGTGGCGTAAAATCTTATATCCTTGCAGGTCTTGCAGTTCTGTACAATTTCATTGGCTATCTTTGTCATTTTTGGGAAGTAATACTCTGAGAGGACCTGCTTAACGTTTTCTTGCGCTGCCCTGTGTGCTCTGTTGTGTTCCGTGATGAGAATTTCTCTTCTTTCGCTAGCACTAAAAATGTCTACGACCCGATTCCTGCAGTGCCAGAACTTTGTAGTCGGAAATTTCCGAACCAGATCATCCTGCACTAGTGCCAAAGTGTGTAAATCGCAGTGCAGCGCATTTACCACATTAGGCTTGATTACTTCCCATAATTCTTCGAGAAGTGAATCTCTGCAGACGAAACTTAGCGAGTGTTGCCTTTTGTTTCCAAACAGGATGAAGCTACGCTTTAGTGGAAAACGTGCCTCTTCAAGAATTATCTGGTTCTGGAAGCAGTTCAAGGGCTTGTCAGTTGATTCAATGGTGTATGTCAAGGAGAGCTCGCTCTGAGCTGTCGCGATGCATGAACCAGCATCTTGCTGGCTCAATGCATTGAGCTGCTGTCTGGACAGAGCATCAGCAACTAGATTTTCTTTTCCTGGTTTGTAGAAAATGTGCGCATTGGACTCCTCAATGCGTGCCTTCCATCGCTTGATTTTAGCGTTTGGGTTGGATTCAGATACGGCGAATGCCAGTGGCTGGTGGTCTGTGAATATGTTGATGTCTTTTATACCGTATAAATAATGGCGCAACTTGCCAAGAGCCCAAACGATGGCTAGAAGCTCTCTCTCATTTGTTGCATAGTTAACCTCTGGGCTTCTCAATGTCCTAGAGATCATTGTGATTGGGCGATTTTCCTGTGAAAGTACTGCTCCAATACCGTGTCCTGAAGCGTCAGTCGTTAGATTGAACGGCTTTTTAAAGTCAGGGTATCGAAGCATGACATCCTCGGATGTCAATATGTTCCGCAGCTTCTGAAAAGCGCTGCGTTGTTGACCAGAAAATTCGAACGACTAGTGACAACAAATCCAAGGAAATTTACACTTTTCTTAAAAAAGCGCGATTTCTCCTCAGATACCCTCATATTTGCCTCCTGCAAGCTTTTTAACACCCAGTCGACATGTCTGACATGGGATTCTTCATCTTTTGAGAAGACGATGACGTCATCGACATAGACATAACATGACTTGCCGATCTGCTCTCGCAGTATGTCATCAATTGTCCTCTGGAAAATGCTAGCGGCATTTCTCAAGCCGAAGGGAAGCCGACAAAACTCGTAATCCCTTCAATTACCGAAAAAGAGGTTTTTTCGCGATCACGCTCTGCAAGCGTGATTTGGTGGTAGCTAAGGTTAGGATCCAGGGTCGAAAAATACTTGGCTTTACCTAAATTTCCCAGAATCATAGAGATGTTGGGCATGGGGTACCTGTCTGGTATGGCGCCTCTGACCCGTTGTTCGGTCAGAGGTGCTAGTTCTTTTTTAAGCTTGTGGGTTACTTGAGTTGACATACACTGGCGCCTGCGATAGCATCCGGACTTTAGACATTGAAGGGTCAACATCCATTGGTTGCTGATCATCGCAGCCGTTGCGTTGTTTACCACTACGATGTTCGGTCTGTTTGGGCTGTTGGGGCTGTTGTTGCCGCGTGTAGTGTGGGCTTTTTGCAAAGCCAGGCTGTGCCTCTGTTGCATCTGAGCCTTTTTGCCGTTGCTGAGCCTGAGGTCTTTGGTCGGGTCTCCGAGCCTTCTCCTCAACACTTTTGGCATAGTTCGCCGCAAAAGTGTATCTTTCGTGATTGGCCTCTATTTCCTGTGCGAGCGCTAACGCTGAAGGAAGATCAGGCGGGTGTGCCGCAAAGAGGACATCGGTGAGACTGCGCCTAAGACCAGAGATGAATACGCGCAAAGCGTCACCCCTAAACTTCTCGCACATACCTCTCGCTAGTTCTGGGTCGTACGTCATATTGACTTTGTTTATGAGCAAAGTGAGCTTTTTCTCAACTTCGTCATAATATTGAGGCAGGGTAAGTTGCCCTTGCCTGAGAGTGCCCATTTCTTGTTCAATGACATGGAGTGGTCTCTTGTCACTAATTTGTTGGGGATCCATGTTTGTCTTGGTTGAGGGAGTCGGTTTTGGCAAACAGTCTTCTAAGTCTCCTATGTCTGGTTTTACTCTATCGTCACTATCTGAGCTTTCTGCATCGCAGTCTTTTGAAGTGGGGTCTCTATATTTTAGGAATGCCCTATTCATGAGTTGCTATGATAAGTGACAAAAGTCAACTAGTTACAGAATCAGATCATCAAAAAGTAGGGAGAAAAAAAAATGTTTTTGATATATAAATATATATATATAAATTTATTATTCACTGAAACGATGGTCGAAAGCGCCAAACGTTTCTTATATTTCACAGAAACTTGACCGGATTTGCAAAACAAGATGATACACAAAACAGTATAATGTGTTCAAACTATGGAGCTCATTTATTTTTAAATTTTCTTTTTTCCACAAGACTTAAAATTTTCGTTGCTGAGCAACCCACTTACATGATCTTATGGACGGGGTAGTTCTAGCCTTATGTAATAAATTCCGCCGGCGATGCTGTTTCCCTCGCTGCAGTCGGTAAAAGAGTTCTCAACGCTGCCCAGATTAGCTTGTTTGCTGTACTGGTGACACTCCGCTGCCCGAAGAGCTCCAGCGGCTTCGGTGTACAAAACAAATAATTCGTGTGCTTCAACACACACGCACTGACCATGTTGACGTAGGTCAGCAACCACTGCACTGGGCGTAAATGATGTGTAAATTGTGTTTCGTTCAGCGCAGGTTATATTGCCACATGAGACAAAGTTTTTTGTTTCAAAAACACAGCACAAATTTGTTTATAGAATGTGCCTCAACGTTTGATGGGTGACTTTGTTTTGTTTTAATTTATTTTTTTTTTTTAAACACAAGATCAAATAGATCGTTTTTGCACTTCCGGCTACGCGACTTGGTTACGAGCTCGCGAGTCAGGTTAGGTTGGGCGCCAATTAATATAATTATGTGTTATATTTTAAATTGATTCATTTATTGATTATGATATAATTAAACACGTCTTCGATTAAAGCGTGAGTGAGCTCAAAACTCGCTGGACGACTGGTCGCAGCGTAAATCAAATTATAACTCAAAGCTAAGACATTATTATTCACTTAAAGTTAACAAAAATATAAAAAGTGAAATCATAGCGGCCACAGAAATGCTTAGCTTGTATCTCGTGCATTGCCTGCTATGCAACGACATCCGGCCCAGAGCTGAGTTAGCATCTGTGCTGGAGTCGAAGACCCGGCCGCAACGTTACGTTAAAGCAACGACATCCGACCCAGAGCTGAGTCAGCATCTGTGTTGGAGTCGTGGACCCGGCCGTACTGTTATGTTAACTTAAACATACATACATAGATATATGCACATTCTTTTTGGAATTCTCAAGCGATTGGTTGTACGTGTGTGTCTAATCTCAGATTTTGACGAAGGCAATTTAAATGCAACCGTGGATCGGTGGTAGAGATGTTGCCTGGCGCACTATCAGACGCGGGTTCGAATCTGGCTTCGGTCTGGTCAACGCAGTTTTTTTTATATCTTGAACCCATTGAAAATGGGTAAAAAGGGTATAATGGTTTTGTGTGAATGTATGTAACAGACAGAAAGAAGCATCTCCGACCGCATAGTGTATATATATTCTTGATCAGCCCGACGAAGTGAGTCGAATTAGCCATGTCCGTCTATCCGTCCGTCCGTCCTTCCTTCTGTCTGTATGAATGCAGCGATCTCGGAAACTACAACAGCTAGAGACCTAAACATGTTGACTATAGATTCTCCTAATCCATACGCAGTACAAGTTTTTGATTTTTTTCGATATCTTGCTCCGTTTCATTATTATCGATAAAAATCGATTTTTCGACATGGTTTTCTTGGCATATCTCGGAGACTATACGAGCTAGAGCCATTAAATTTGGTTTAATATATGCTCGCAAATAATACGCCGGTTATGAATATTTCGGATTTTTGATACCTCCCGCCATTCGCCCTCATATTAAATACTACAGACTTGCGCTTTGGTTTGTACATAGATTTGGATGCTCTTATTAAGCACTGAAAATTTCATAACGATTATACTCTTAGTTAAGAAGTTCCTCAAGAATTCATTTTCCATAGTCATCGCATAGCCATCTTACTTGTTTCGCCTATTGTCGCTCTGTTGCTTGGTCGTCGTTGCTGATCGCCTCTGATCTAATTTGTCGCTTCTGCTGATTTCAGCCAACTTATTTCACTCTGTTGCTCTGGTTTCGTATTTTTCCCGAACGAGCCCCCAAAAGTTGTAACGGAAACTTGGCTGCTAAGGATTGCTTCTCACGTTGATTAAGAATACTCTCTTCCGTATGGAACGTAGTAATAATTTATTCAATAGTTTATACTTTATATTTAAAAAGTTAACAATTCACAATTCATAACTGAACATAAAAATACTTTTGCGAGCACATACATTTTCATTCCCCAGCAGTTGAGTTTCCACTGCCTCAACGTGAAAACACTTTTTTCAAAAAGTTTTAGAGCAGCCCTCGCTCTTTTGTTTCGTTTTGTTTATAATTAACAGCTGCATCTCCCATACAGCTTACAAGCTGTAGCGGTGCAATCGTCTGATATTCCAGTTTTAACTGGCGCTAAAAACAATAGCTCGGCTTAGCTATGAAGATCCGCTGCCGATTATAGGCACTCATAAGCAGAAAGCTTAGCGTTGAAGACAGACGTTTTACCTTTACCCTTTAAAATTGACCTTTAAAATTAAAATCGTTTAGCAAGCCGCAACATAAAATTGAATTTAATAATTGTGAGAGTGAAACCATTTTGCAGGTGATATTTTGGGACGTTTTAACTGTGTTTGCAAAATTATTAATTGCTAATCTTGCTACTAGGTGTTCGGTTTCAACCTCACTTGGGGCAGGGCTTGGGCCTCCCAAGCTTCAACAGAAGCAAAATTTTCGCCACACCGAGATTATCTGTGCCAACCCCCCGCATCTTAACAGTACCGCATTGTTTTTTTTCGCCCGTGGACGTACAGCGCACACTAGCCTGCCAATTTAAGAGTGCCGCTGTAGAAGCCAGTGTCGCGGAGCTGGAATAACCTCAACGCATCCACCTTGGATCGGAAAGCAGATAAGCCTGAAATTTTACCAGCCAGTGTTACCGAAATTTAAATTTTTCGGCAATTTAAGAGGTGTACTATGTGACTTAACAAATTAAAGTTTTGGCTGGCATAGAGTGAATGATATTTTCTTGCTCTGTTTTGTGCTTATCAAGCAGTGCCTTACCGGCGTTACAAGCAGTGCTCACTCCGTCACTCTCCCCCGACCAACTTAGTTTTCACTCACTTGTTTAACTCGCTTACGAACTGCTTATCTGCGAGTACTGTTGAGATCGACGGCACACAGCTGCGCGAGTCACTCATATTGGCAATTTAAAAATTGAGTTAATTTGAGTTAAATGCTCACTTTTGATTTTTAATCACATAAGTTTCTAATATTTAATTTATTTCAATGTTTAAATAAAAACAAAATTTGTTAGTTTTAACTTATTAAGTAAAGTAAAATTTTTTAACCAAGGGTACAATTTCGACAAGGCCATGCCTAAGCATATATAACTATAATTGATTTCACCTTTTCCTCATCAAGCTAACATTATCATCATCCATATCATCTTGGGCACAACTATCGACGGATAAATTATGTGTGAGTTTTGAGTAGCTAGAACCATCATTAAATTGGTAATCTATATTTATATATGAAACTATATATATGAAACCCCTGGTCAAAGGTACTTTTAGCATTAGGAAAATTTAACAATTACCCACCCTTTATATTCTTTATAGTGATTTAAATGATTTATGTTATTTTTGTATCATCTTAAAATTGTTTGAATTTACTTATAGGAATTATGAAGTCAATCGAGATATGTATTAAATCTATTTAAAAAGAATCAGCCTTAATTGTCTTTTGTGGAATCATGCCAGGTGAATATGAAGAAGGTTAGTTTTTGTTTGCGGGTCACTCACAGGGATAAAGAATGTCCCTAAATGTGTTAGACTAGGGTATGGGTTATATTATTTGTTAATTTATATTGCACGCGAATTTTATAAGATTGTTTTTGTAACTCTGAACGCAATTAGCACACAGCGATATTTGGAAATCCACCCCAAGCAACCGACACAGTCCGGAAGCCGGAAGCAAGCGCGTACTTCGTCTTTGTGCACCCCAACACCAGCGTTTTCTCAGATTTAGGTTATATGTTACATAAATAATTTTATTGGCGCCCAACGTTCGGCCCTGATGGCCTCCCCGACCCAGCTAACACCAACATCATGAGCATTTGCAAATAGCAGATGGACTTAGACTGAAAGTCTAACACAAGATAATTTTCCTCGTTGTCAAAGCTTGTAACTGGTAGGCGGTGCATTCTTGATGCTTCAAAATGGCAAAGAAGCCCCCTTCCAAGGATCGTTATAAACAACAGGGCTGTGTTTGATACTCTGGAGTCTATGTCAGCTTCCATTTGGCCGCATAGCCTGGTATCAGTTTTTCTGCATGAATTCCGTGTTTCTATTCTATAGAGTATTACGGAACACATCTGTGCTCTTTCCTTTTAATTTTGAATCAGAAGTGGCACCCTTTTGTTGTGCTATGATAGTTTGTTCACTTTCTACATAAAATAAGTGTGAATTCTAGCCAACAATCAGTTCTCCTTCCCCAGCATCTTCAGACACTCTGTTTTCTTTTGATATTGTATTTTCGTTTTTTTCCTTCCGTCTTGTAGGGTTAATTTGGTTCCAAGGATTTGCAGGATAAGTTGATATGGTGTCCAACTGTAAGCTCCCAAACAAATTATGAGCAATTTTACGAAATCCCTATTGCTTTTCATTGGGCTTCTCAATTGTTTTCATATCTGGCTTGGTCAAGTAACATGGGCCGTCTATGAAGGTATTTCCGATAGATTTGGATAATTGATTTCGTTTCTTTTCTTCTCTAAAATTCGTGTATTATGAGTTTAAAAGCTACTTAACAAACAAAATCTATCGCTATTTTGTCGAAGCGGTGGCATGATTCCGATTTATTTATGAAGTTTAGTGATTGTGATTGATTCGCTATTTTTTTGCCTGTATTCGATTTTGATAATTTTTTTTATATATATTTTATATTTATTTTGTCTTGCGATTTTGCTTTTTCTTTTAATATTAGCCAGGTTCAAGTACCACCTAACGAAACCGAGCCCTCAACTAGTAGGACTCAGACTCCAATAGCTCCTGAATTTCAACGTGCTGTAGCTCAGGCAATTGCGCAGGCCATAGCAGCTGCCACAATTAAGCAATCCACGATCCTGTCTCAAAATTTAATGAGGCAGACTGAGTTGTTGGCAACTGCAATTGAGAGAGGCTTCCTCCAACTGAGTACTCAAGCTCAAGCTCCTCAAGCTTCGTCCCGACTGTGTCCAATCGAATGACTTACATGACTGAGCTTCTCTAAACAGCGTGAATAATTTAAGACCCGATAGGATCAGTCAAATCATTAACAATTGGAAGCTTAAGTACACTGGTTGGTCGTCAATACCTGTAGATGATTTCATCTATAAGGTGGAGGCCTTAATAAAACAGACTTTGGACGGAAATTTCGAACTGTTAGCAAGATACGTGAGCAACCTTTAGCGCCGCTGAGTGGTTCTGGCGCTACCACAAAAGCACCACAACGGTACGCTGGGCAGAGTTACGCAAAGCATTAAGGTCCCAATTTAAAGACAACAGAACGGATCATGACATACTTCTCGCCATGTATAAGCGGAAGCAAAAGCCAATCGAAAACTTTGATGAATTTCATCAAAGCATGGCGGCCATGGCTGATCAGATGTCTGTCCCAATGTCAGAGATTGCGATGTTGAATTCTCTAAAATCTAATCTCCTTCCTGAAATTCAGCATGAAATTTTGCACGTGTCAGTTTCTAGTGTCACTGATTTAAGGCAGGTAGTTCGCACTCGGGAAATTTTCTTGAATAGGTTCAGTAGGCCTCCCATGCAAACGCCTCGACCCGCACCCCGTCGTCATATAAGTGAAGTGGCCACCCAGCTTGTTGAGGAGACTGAGAGCGTTGGATGTAGAAGCGGTATAGTTGACATGCTGGAACTGCGGTACGGTAGGACACAGATAGCAAGACTTCATAGGAGAGCGCCGAGTGTTTTGATATGGGTGTGGCAAGCCCGATACATACAAGCCAAAAAGTGCCATGGCTCAAAAAACTTTCAAGCTAGTGCACCCATGACAGGTGCGCGAAAACAAGTAGTGTCGAGGTCAACCACGACCGAATAAAAGATTCACCGACAGAAACTATTAGTAATATTAATATAAATATCAACCCGAATGTTCCCAATTTTGATGTTTTAATTCCCAACACAGACAAACTATGCACAAATCACTCTAAAAAACGCCGAATAGCTTACAACAAAAATCGCAGAGAAGAGGAGAAGAAACTGCTATCAGCTGTGGTGGGCAACATAAGGGATATACGACCATACGCAGACGTGTATCTGCTAGATAGGAAGCTCAGCAGACTGATGGATACTGGTGCATCTGTAAGCTGTATCAGTGGTCAATTAGCAGCAGATATTACCAAAGAAAAAGCTTTATATAGACCGATTAAGTCAGCCGTGCGTACTGCGGACGGAAAATCCCAAAATATAGTTGGCAAAATCTTAACTAATATCAAATTTCAAGATGAAATTCAGGCCATTACATTATACATTGTTACGTCTCTCACAAAATTTACATCTCGGCGTCGACTTCTGGACATTTGTTAAATTGTTACCCAATAGCGTTGCGCCTAAAAAGAAATTCACAATTTCCTGCCTGGATGATCCATTGTTAAGGGCTTTGACAGACGAACAAAGCCACAGTCAGACATTTCCCTTCATTTTCCGACAAAGGATTGGGGAAAACTTCTTTATTGTCGCATAGTATCGACACTGCGGACGCTGCCGCTATAAAACAGCGACACTATCCTGTTTCACCTGCAATTGAAAGGCTAATGTCCGAAGAGCTTGATAGTATGCTGGCGGTTGTGGGGGTTATAGAGGAGTCTACAAGTGCATGGTCGTCCACTGTAATATTGGTGCGTTAGGCTGGCAAGGTCAAACTTTGCCTAGATAGTAGAAAACTGAATTCCGTAACAACCAAAGATGCTTACCCAATGCCATTTATAGACGGAATCTTGAGTCGGAATTCATCACAAGCTTTGACTTGAGGGATGCGTTTTGGCAGATCCCTTTGGATCCCACTTCTCGTCCCAAAACTGCATTCACTGTGCCTGGACGCCCCCTTGACCATTTTAAGGCGATACCGTTTGGCTTATCAAATACTTCTCAAACCATATCAAAATTAATGGGCAAGGTAATCCCGGCTCATCTTAGACATGAACTTTTTTTATCTATTTCGATGACTTGCTTATTATCTCCACATTTAAAAGACACTGAGAGGTGCTTAGAAAAGAAGCAGGCCACATAACCAGGGCATGCCTCACAATAGATATAAAGAAGAGCAAATTTTGCCTCAAGGAAGTACACTATCTTGGCATTTCGTTGGTATCGGCACTGTAGCAACAGATCCCGATAAGGTAGCAGCCATTGCAGAGTTCCCTACCCCAAGATCAGCCAAGCAAGTTCGCCGTTTCCTTGGAATGACAGGCTGGTACAATAAATTTATTCGCAATTATGCAGGTATAGCAGCCCCATTAACTGACACTCTAAAGAAGAGCAGAAAATTTATCTGGATTAATGAGGCGCAGAAAGCTTTTGAAAAATTAAAAACCTGTATGAGTCAGGCCCCAGTTTTGCATAGTCCAAATTTGAATGCCCCATTTTTCATTCCCTGTGACGCAAGTCATACTGGCGTCGGTGGGGTTTTGATGCAGATAGCATACGTTGAAGGCCACGATTTCACTGTATTCACAGACCACGCCTTCCTTGAGTGGTTAATGACCCAAACCGATCTCAGTAGCCGTTTGGCCCGCTGGGCCCTCAAACTTCAAGGGTTGTCATTTGAA
Source organism: Drosophila colorata (assembly GCA_035041545.1). Classification (NCBI taxonomy): domain Eukaryota; kingdom Metazoa; phylum Arthropoda; class Insecta; order Diptera; family Drosophilidae; genus Drosophila; species Drosophila colorata. Next base: position 84,462 of record JAWNLD010000093.1, read on the forward strand.
ACACAGCATCGTACGGGAAGCCTAAATAACGTGCCAGCCAGTTTGTCCAGAACTCATACAGATGACCTTTTCGCCCTTGAAATAGAGTCTTTTGTAGATCTAAACTCAGATGGTTTCAAAGGGGAAGACTACTAGGTATTGCTGGAAAAGGCTCAAGAAAAGCAGTTAAAGTTTCTTGATCTTAAAGCAGTTGCCAAATATCTGAATCGAAGGTCTGAGCATCCTACAGGCTAGAAAGTAACAGATGAGTCTGTATGGAAATTATGGTTGCCAAAGGCACTCATTCATTTAGCACTGGAAGCTGCCCGTGATCACCGTTTATCTTTCAATGGCGGCATTAACAAAACAATTGAGCGACTGTGACGGTACTATTTCTGGCCAAACCCTGTGCCAGACGTAAAAATTATACATTAATAGCTGCGATATATGTAAGCCCGCAAAGTACCCAAACCATATTTTGAGACCCCCAAAAAATTGTACATTGATTTTCTTGGCCCCTACTCTCGTTCTCGACTCGGCAATATTGATTGTGGTAGATCATCTGACAAAATTTCGATTCTTAAAGCCTATAAAAAAGTTGGCCGTGTCAAACATAATAAACTTCATGGAAGAGGACTTATTTCATTGTTTCGGAGTACATGAAACCATCCTCTCCGATAATGGAGTTCAATTTAAATCTAATGCCTTCAATGCCTTGTTGCAAAAGTATGGCATTCATCATTCACACACAGCTTTTTATGGTCCCCAAGCAACCCTGTCTGAAAGGGTTAACAGATTTGTTATCGCTGCTATAAGATCCTTTGTAGATGTGATACAAACAAATTGGGATCAGCACTTGAGCAGTATCTGTTGCTCCTTGCGTTCTAGCCTTCACACAGCTACGAATTCTACCCCTTTTGGTCAACATATGGTGACAAATGGGGCCACCTACAAACTGTTACGAGAGACAAACATGTTAGAGGATAGATTAGTGCAATTTGGCCGAGATGATTCGATGCAAATTTTAAGGAATCAAGCGTTGGAGGTGATGAGGCAACAACACGAAAGGAACAAGAAAATATATAACCTGCGAAGCCGTGAAGTATCTTTCCAAGTTGGTCAAGAAGTTTTCCGACGAAATTTTGTTCAAAGTTTATTTTGTAAAAGGTTTCAGTGCAAAACTCGCCCCAGCTTTTGTTAAGGCGAGCATTAAAATAAAATAAGGTAACTGTTATTACGAGCTCGAGGATTTGCAGGGAAGATTCGATGGCAAATACCATGCCAAAGATATAAAACAATAAAGAAACTGTTTTTGGTTAAGCGCTCCAGCTGTGATCCCACTTTTCTACCTTTTTTTTTTCATTAGTAAAGTGTGATCTTAGCGGGGGGTATTGTAAGGGCAGCTGTACCGCCTTAGTAAGAACAGTTTTTTTTTCACAAAGTTTTAGAGCAGCCGTCGCTCTTTTGTTTCGTTCTGTTTATAATTAACAGCTGCGTCTCCCATACAGCTTACAAGCTGTAGTGGTGCAATCGTCTGATAGTCCAGTTTTAATTGGCGCTTAAATCAATAGCTCGGCTTAGCTATGAAGAGCCGCTGCCGATCATAGACACTCATAAGCAGAAAGCTTAGCGTTGAAGACAGACGTTTTGTTCCTGAACTCCAAACGGCAAATTTGTATTTTATTTTTTAAAATTATACCTTTAAATACAATACCTTTAAAATTAAAATCGTTTAGCAAGCTGCAACATAAAATTGAATTTAATAATTGTGAGAGTGAAACCATTTTGCAGGTGATATTTTGGGACGTTTTAACTGTGTTTGCAAAATTATTAATTGCTAATCTTGCTACTAGGTGTTCGGTTTCAACCTCACTTGGGGCAGGGCTTGGGCCTCCCAAGCTTCAACAGAAGCAAAATTTTCGCCACACCGAGATTATCTGTGCCAACCCCCTCATAACCCGCGCATCTTAACAGTACCGCATTGTTTTTTTTCGCCCGTGGACGTACAGCGCACACTAGCCTGCCAATTTAAGAGTGCCGCTGTAGAAGCCAGTGTCGCGGCGCTGGAATAACCTCAACGCCTCCACCTTGGATCGGAAAGCAGATAAGCCTGAAATTTTACCAGCCAGTGTAACCGAAATTTAAATTTTTCGACAATTTAAGAGGTGTACTATGTGACTCAACAAATTAAAGTTTTGGCTGGCATAAAGTGAATGATATTTTCTTACTCTGTTTTGTGCTTATCAAGCAGTGCCTTACCGGCGTTACAAGCAGTGCTCACTCCGCCACTCTCCCCCGACCAACTTAGTTTTCACTCACTTGTTTAACTCGCTTACGAACTGCTTAACTGCGAGTACTGTTGAGATCGACGGCACACAGCTGCGCGAGTCACTCATATTGGCAATTGAAAATTTGAGTTAATTTGAGTTAAATGCTGACTTTTGATTTTTAATCACATAAGTTTCTAATATTTAATTTATTTCAATGTTTAAATAAAAACAAAATTTGTTAGTTTTAACTCATTTTAAGTAAAGTAAAATTTTTCAACCAATAGTACAATTTCGACAAGGCCATGCCTAAGCATATATAACTATAATTGATTTCACATTTTCCTCATCAAGCTAACATTATCATCATCCATATCATCTTGGGCACAACTATCGACGGATAAATTATGAGTGAGTTTCGAGTAGCTAGAACCATCATTAAATTGGTAATCTATATTTATATATGAAACTATTAACCCCTGGTCAAAGGTACTTTTAGCATTAGGAAAATTTAACAATTACCCACCCTTTATATTCTTTATACTGATTTAAATGATTTATGTTATTTTTGTATCATCTTAAAATTGTTTGAATTTACTTATAGGAATTATGAAGTCAATCGAGATATGTATTAAATCTATTTAAAAAGAATCAGCCTTAATTGTCTTTTGCGGAATCATGCCAGGTGAATATGAAGAAGGTTAGTTTTTGTTTGCGGGTCACTCACAGGGATAAAGAATGTCCCTAAATGTGTTAGACTAGGGTATGGGTTATATTATTTGTTAATTTATATTGCACGCGAATTTTATAAGATTGTTTTTGTAACTCTGAACGCAATTAGCACACAGCGATATTTGGAAATCCACCCCAAACAACCGACTCAGTCCGAAAGCCGGAAGCAAGCGCGTACTTCGTCTTTGTGCACCCCAACACCAGCGTTTTCTCAGATTTGGTTATATGTTACAGAAAAAATTTTATTGGCGCCCAACGTTCGGCCCTGATGGCCTCCCCGACCCAGCTAACACCAACATCATGAGCATTTGCAAATAGCAGATGGACTTAGACTGAAAGTCTAACACAAGATAATTTTCCTCGTTGTCAAAGCTTGTAACTGGTAGGCGGTGCATTCTTGATGCTTCAAAATGGCAAAGAAGCCCCCTTCCAAGGATCGTTATAAACAAGAGGGCTGTGTTTGATACTCTGGAGTCTATGTCAGCTTCCATTTGGCCGCATAGCCTGGTATCAATTTTGCATAGTCTTTCTCCTCAGTGTTTCTGCATGAATTCCGTATTTCTATTCTATAGAGTATTAAGGAACACATCTGTGCTTTCTCCTTGGAATTTTGAATCAGAAGTGGCACCCTTTTGTTGTGCTATGATAGTTTGTTCACTTTCAACATAAAATAAGTGTGAATTCTAGCCAACAAACAGTTCTCCTTCCCCAGCATCTTCAGACACTCTGTTTTCTTTTGATATTGTATTTTCGTTTTTTTCCGTTTTTTATGAGCAATTTTACGAAACCCCTATTATGTTTCATTGGTTTCTCTGGTGCATCTGTAAGCTGTATCGGTGGTCAACTAGCAGCAGATATTACCTAAGAAAAAGCTTTATATAGACCGATTAAGTCACCCGTGCGTACTGCGGACGGAAAATCCCAAAATATAGTTGGCAAAATCTTAACTAATATCAAATTTCAAGATACAATTCAGGCCATTACATTATACATTGTTACGTCTCTCACAAAATTTACATCTCGGCGTCGACTTCTGGCAAATCTTTAAATTGTTACCCAATAGCGTTGCGCCTAAAAAGAAATTCACAATTTCCTGCCTGGATGATCCATTGTTAAGGGCTTTGACAGACGAACAAAGCCACAGTCAGACATTTCCCTTCATTTTCCGACAAAGGATTGGGGAAAACTTCTTTATTGTCGCATAGTATCGACACTGCGGACGCTGCCGCTATAAAACAGCGACACTATCCTGTTTCACCTGCAATTGAAAGGCTAATGTCCGAAGAGCTTGATAGTATGCTGGCGTTGGGGGTTATAGACGGAATCTTGAGTCGGAATTCATCACAAGCCACATAATCAGGACATGCCCCACAATAAATATAGAGAAGAGCAAATGTTGCCTCAAGGAAGTACACGATCTTGGCATATCGTTGGTAACGGCACTGTAGCAACAGATCCCGATAAGGTAGCAGCCATTGCAGAGTACCCTACCCCAAGATCAGACAAGAATGACAGGCTGGTACAATAAATTTATTCGCAATTATGCAGGTATAGCAGCCCCATTAACTGACACTCTAAGGAAGAGCAGAAAATTTGCCTGGATTGATGAGGCGCAGAAAGCTTTTGAAAAATTAAAAACCTGTATGAGTCAGGCCCCAGTTTTGCATAGTCCAAATTTGAAAGCCCCATTTTTCATTCCCTGTGACGCAAGTCATACTGGCGACGGTAGGGTTTTGATGCAGATAGCATACGTTGAAGGCCACGATTTCACTGAATTCACAGACCACGCCTTCCTTGAGTAGTTAATGACCCAAACCAATCTCAGTAGCCGTTTGGCCCGCTGGGCCCTCAAACTTCAAGGGTTGTCATTTAAAGCACAGCATCGTACGGGAAGCCTAAATAACGTGCCAGACACTTTGTCCAGAACTCATACAGATGACCTTTCCGCCCTTGAAATAGAGTCTTTTGTAGATCTATACTCAGATGGTTTCAAAGGGAAAGACTACTAGGTATTGCTGGAAAAGGCTCGAGAAAAGCAGTTAAAGTTTCTTGATCTTAAAGCAGTTGCCAAATATCTGAATCGAAGGTCTGAGCATCCTACAGGCTAGAAAGTAACAGATGAGTCTGTATGGAAATTATGGTTGCCAAAGTCACTCATTCATTTAGCCCTGGAAGCTGCCCATGATCACCCTTTATCTTCCAATGGCGGCATTAACAAAACAATTGAGCGACTGTGACGGTACTATTTCTAGCCAAACCCTGTGTATTAATAGCTGCGACATATGTAAGCCCGCAAAGTACCCAAACCATATTTTGAGACCCCCAAAAAATTGTACATTGATTTTCTTGGCCCCTACTCTCGTTCTCGACTCGGCAATATTGATTGTGGTAGATCATCTGACAAAATTTCGATTCTTAAAGCCTATCGCCTATAAGCCTATTAAAGCCTATGACACGTTGGCCGTGTCAAACATAATAAACTTCATGGAAGAGGACTTGTTTCATTGTTTCGGAGTACATGAAACCATCCTCTCCGATAAAGGAGTTCAATTTAAATCTAATGCCTTCAATGCCTTGTTGTAAAAGTATGGCATTCATCATTCACACACAGCTTTTTATGGTCCCCAAGCAACCCTGTCTGAAAGGGTTAACAGATTGGTTATCGCTGCTATAAGATCCTTTGTAGATGTGATGCAGACAAATTGGGATCAGCACTTGAGCAGTTTCTGTTGCTCTACGCTACGAATTCTACCCCTTTTGGTCAACATATGGTGACAAATGGGGCCACCTACAAACTGTTACGAGAGACAAACATGTTAGAGGATAGATTAGTGCAATTTGGCCGAGATGATTCGATGCAAATTTTAAGGAATCAAGCGTTGGAGGTGATGAGGCAACAACACGAAAGGAACAAGAAAATATATAACCTGCGAAACCGTGAAGTATCTTTCCAAGTTGGTCAAGAAGTTTTCCGACGAAATTTTGTTCAAAGCAATTTTGGAAAAGGTTTCAGTGCAAAACTCGCCCCAGCTTTTGTTAAGGCGAGCATTAGAATAAAATAAGGTAACTGTTATTACGAGCTCGAGGATTTGCAGGGAAGATTCGATGGCAAATACCATGCCAAAGATATAAAACAATAATGAAACTGTTTTTGGTTAAGCGCTCCAGCTGTGATCCCACTTTTCTACATTTATTTTTTCATTAGTAAAGTGTGATCTTAGCGGGGGGGTATTGTAAGGGCAGCTGTATCGCCTTAGTGAGAACAGTTTTTTTTCACAAACTTTTAGAGCAGCAAAGTTTTACAAGCTGTAGTGGTGCAATCGTCTGATAGTCCAGTTTCATAGGCACTCATAAGCAGAAAGCTTAGCGTTGAAGACAGACGTTTTGTTCCTGAACTCCAAACGGCAAATTTGTATTTTATTTTTTAAAATTATAACTTTAAATACAATACCTTTAAAATTAAAATCGTTTAGCAAGCCGCAACATAAAATTGAATTTAATAATTGTGAGAGTGAAACCATTTTGCAGGTGATATTTTGGGACGTTTTAACTGTGTTTGCAAAATTATTAATTGCTAATCTTGCTACTAGGTGTTCGGTTTCAACCTCACTTGGGGCAGGGCTTGGGCCTCCCAAGCTTCAACAGAACCAAAATTTTCGCCACACCGAGATTATCTGTGCCAACACCCCCGCATCTTAACAGTACCGCATTGTTTTTTTTCGACCTGGTATCAATTTTGCATAGTCTTTCTCCTCAGTGTTTCTGCATGAATTCCGTGTTTCTATTCTATAGAGTATTACGGAACACATCTGTGCTTTTTCCTTAGAATTTTGAATCAGAAGTGGCACCCTTTTGTTGTGCTATGATAGTTTGTTCACTTTCAACATAAAATAAGTGTGAATTCTAGCCAACAAACAGTTCTCCTTCCCCAGCATCTTCAGACACTCTGTTTTCTTTTGATATTGTATTTTCGTTTTTTTCCGTTTTTTTATGAGCAATTTTACGAAATCCCTATTATTTTTCATTGGTTTCTCTGGTGCATCTGTAAGCTGTTTCGGTGGTCAACTAGCAGCAGATTTTACCAAAGAAAAAGCTTTATATAGACCGATTAAGTCAGGCGTGCGTACTGCGGACGGAAAATCCCAAAATATAGTTGGCAAAATCTTAACTAATATCAAATTTCAAGATGAAATTCAGGCCATTACATTATACATTGTTACGTCTCTCACAAAATTTACATCTCGGCGTCGACTTCTGGCAAATCTTTAAATTGTTACCCAATAGCGTTGCGCCTAAAAAGAAATTCACAATTTCCTGCCTGGATGATCCATTGTTAAGGGCTTTGACAGACGAACAAAGCCACAGTCAGACATTTCCCTTCATTTTCCGACAAAGGATTGGGGAAAACTTCTTTATTGTCGCATAGTATCGACACTGCGGACGCTGCCGCTATAAAACAGCGACACTATCCTGTTTCACCTGCAATTGAAAGGCTAATGTCCGAAGAGCTTGATAGTATGCTGGCGTTGGGGGTTATAGACGGAATCTTGAGTCGGAATTCATCACAAGCCACATAATCAGGACATGCCCCACAATAAATATAGAGAAGAGCAAATGTTGCCTCAAGGAAGTACACGATCTTGGCATATCGTTGGTAACGGCACTGTAGCAACAGATCCCGATAAGGTAGCAGCCATTGCAGAGTACCCTACCCCAAGATCAGACAAGAATGACAGGCTGGTACAATAAATTTATTCGCAATTATGCAGGTATAGCAGCCCCATTAACTGACACTCTAAAGAAGAGCAGAAAATTTGCTCTGGATTGATGAGGCGCAGAAAGCTTTTGAAAAATTAAAAACCTGTATGAGTCAGGCCCCAGTTTTGCATAGTCCAAATTTCAATGCCCCATTTTTCATTCCCTGTGACGCAAGTCATACTGGCGTCGGTAGGGTTTTGATGCAGATAGCATACGTTGAAGGCCACGATTTCACTGAATTCACAGACCACGCCTTCCTTGAGTGGTTAATGACCCAAACCGATCTCAGTAGCCGTTTGGCCCGCTGGGCCCTCAAACTTCAAGGGTTGTCATTTAAAGCACAGCATCGTACGGGAAGCCTAAATAACGTGCCAGACACTTTGTCCAGAACTCATACAGATGACCTTTCCGCCCTTGAAATAGAGTCTTTTGTAGATCTATACTCAGATGGTTTCAAAGGGAAAGACTACTAGGTATTGCTGGACAAGGCTCGAGAAAAGCAGTTAAAGATGCTTGATCTTAAAGAAGTTGCCAAATATCTGTATCGAAGGTCTGAGCATCCTACAGGCTAGAAAGTAACAGATGAGTCTGTATGGAAATTATGGTTGCCAAAGTCACTCATTCATTTAGCCCTGGAAGCTGCCCATGATCACCCTTTATCTTCCAATGGCGGCATTAACAAAACAATTGAGCGACTGTGACGGTACTATTTCTGGCCAAACCCTGTGCCAGACGTAAAAATTATGCATTAATAGCTGCGATATATGTAAGCCCGCAAAGTACCCAAACCATATTTTGAGATCCCCAAAAAATTGTACATTGATTTTCTTGGCCCCTACTCTCGTTCTCGACTCGGAAATATTGATTGTGGTAGCTCATCTGACAAAATTTCGATTCTTAAAGCCTATAAAAAAGTTGGCCGTGTCAAACATAATAAACTTCATGGAAGAGGACTTATTTCATTGTTTCGGAGTACCTGAAACCATCCTCTCCGATAATGGAGTTCAATTTAAATCTAATGCCTTCAATGCCTTGTTGCAAAAGTATGGCATTCATTCACACACAGCATTTTATGGTCCCCAAGCAACCCTGTCTGAAAGGGTTAACAGATTTGTTATCGCTGCTATAAGATCCTTTGTAGATGTGATGCACACAAATTGGGATCAGCACTTGAGCAGTATCTGTTGCTCCTTGCGTTCTAGCCTTCACACAGCTACGAATTCTACCCCTTTTGGTCAACATATGGTGACAAATGGGGCCACCTACAAACTGTTACGAGAGACAAACATGTTAGAGGATAGATTAGTGCAATTTGGCCGAGATGATTCGATGCAAATTTTAAGGAATCAAGCGTTGGAGGTGATGAGGCAACAACACGAAAGGAACAAGAAAATATATAACCTGCGAAGCCGTGAAGTATCTTTCCAAGTTGGTCAAGAAGTTTTCCGACGAAATTTTGTTCAAAGCAATTTTGGAAAAGGTTTCAGTGCAAAACTCGCCCCAGCTTTTGTTAAGGCGAGCATTAGAATAAAATAAGGTAACTGTTATTACGAGCTCGAGGATTTGCAGGGAAGATTCGATGGCAAATACCATGCCAAAGATATAAAACAATAATGAAACTGTTTTTGGTTAAGCGCTCCAGCTGTGATCCCACTTTTCTACATTTATTTTTTCATTAGTAAAGTGTGATCTTAGCGGGGGGGTATTGTAAGGGCAGCTGTATCGCCTTAGTGAGAACAGTTTTTTTTCACAAAGTTTTAGAGCAGCAAAGTTTTACAAGCTGTAGTGGTGCAATCGTCTGATAGTCCAGTTTCATAGGCACTCATAAGCAGAAAGCTTAGCGTTGAAGACAGACGTTTTGTTCCTGAACTCCAAACGGCAAATTTGTATTTTATTTTTTAAAATTATACCTTTAAATACAATACCTTTAAAATTAAAATCGTTTAGCAAGCCGCAACATAAAATTGAATTTAATAATTGTGAGAGTGAAACCATTTTGCAGGTGATATTTTGGGACGTTTTACCTGTGTTTGCAAAATTATTAATTGCTAATCTTGCTACTAGGTGTTCGGTTTCAACCTCACTTGGGGCAGGGCTTGGGCCTCCCAAGCTTCAACAGAAGCAACATTTTCGCCACACCGAGATTATCTGTGCCAACCCATATGCAACCAAATGTGCATATAAGTACATATGTATGTATGTATGTGTGCACACGCATGCAGAATACGTCTGCGTTTGGCGCTTACCAACACGTGGTTTGCCAATATACAATAACTTCTGTGTTTCTGAACCGATTTGGATGAAATGCATTCTTATTGTACTGTAGTACATTTATATATTGCCTATTGCAGCCCATTAAACCAAATTTGGTGGCTCTGGGTCTTGTAGTTTCTGAGATATGATCATGCAGCTGCGCTTGGCCCCCACTATGGAAAGTTGATTCTTAAATAACTTCTAAGCTAAGAATAGGATCGTTATGAAATTTTCAGGACGTAATAACAGCGTTAATTTGTTTACAAACCAAAGCGCAAGTCTGTAGTACTTTTTTTTTGATATGGGGGCGAATTGGGGGAGGTATCCAAAATCCGAAATATTCAAAATCTGCGTATCGTTTACGGAAACATACTACTTAATTTGGGGGCTCTAGGTCTTATAGTTTATGAGATATGCTAAAAAAACTGCTTCAATAAACGAATCTTAAAAGTCAAAATGCAGCTCTCTAGCGCTTGTAGTCTCTGAAATCGACGCTTTCATACAGACGGACGGACAGACAGACGGGCAGGACTTAATCGACTCGGCAATTGATGCTGATCAAGAATATGTTGACTTTGTGGGCCTCCTTCTGCCTGTTATATACATTTTCACAAAACCATTATATCCGAGCTTGAAGGTGAAATGCGAACTTTTATAAGGCAAACGAGGAAGGGCTTTAGAGGTCTGATTGCTGGTTTTCGCAAACTTAACGATCAGCTCACGGCCATTGAGTGGGTCTCCTAGGCGTAAGATGTCCGCTCCTCGTGAGCTGCCGTTGCCAAGCTCCCTTCAGCTTTCGAATACGAGTCTGCGGCCTAGTACTCCGGTGGCACAGCAGCTTATTTCGTTTGCTACCCCTGTAACTTCGAGATCTGACTTTGACACAAGTTCGGTTACCGAATGTATAAGATCGGAGAAAGCCAAATCAGACATTTTGTACGACTCGTCCGCCCCCGTTACACAACAATCAACGGAAAATTTATCATCCGATCCACCGGCTGTAATAATTGCCTCTGAGGATAGTTGCTCAACTGCCGCACATGTGGCACCTAAACTTCTAGTTGGTGTTGCACGAAAGACATTTTTGCTCCACATTTCTCATCGGATGATGTTAAAGCTTATATACAGTCTAAAATTCCAGTCGCAAGTATAACAATGGAAAAGTTTAAATTAGCCTGTCGCGGGACGAATTAAGAATCGAAAAGTAACGTAGTTATAGTATTTATCGATAGTCGAAAGAGCATTGGAATGTGCATTTGGTATTGTATTTCCCCACCGGGCTGGTCACACCTTTATGTATAAAAGCGCTCGTATTGGAATTTGAGTGTCTTGTCGTGAGCACGCGGAATGGGAGGAAGTCACTGCGGTATGAACTCAGTTGTATTCTTAATATTGTACTAAGCTGTATTTTCTACAGAATACTACTACTACTACTACTATTTTCCATCGTCGTCAACCTTGAGTATTCTGAGCTACTTCCCTTCCGTAGACGACAGGCGTTTTCTTTTATTCGCAGACCACATGTACGGCGTTTCGCTTATTCGCCGTTAATGTGAACTTGGAGTCTGCAAGGGCAACTTGCGCTGGAGATCCGACGTGGTGCAGCAGTTGAAGCTGCAGTATGTGTGTGCTGGTGCTGACCACTACGCAACACAGGCCAAGGGCTTCCGATTGAACGACATGGAACAGACGACCACCGCAGGAGCCGCCGTGCGAACGGAGACACCTACGGTGCGGACAGCGTCTGCTGAGCTGCAACCGCGACACACACCCAGCACAGTGTCTGCAAGTATGAGTGTGCAGGTTGCCACTGGGAGTACCGCCGCAAAGACGGTGATGAAGGAAGTGTGCGAACAAGCCAGTAGCAAGACTTGTGAAGCGCACACCAACGATTCCCAAGTTTCGAGCCTAATGCAGAGGATCGCCGCCTTGGAGAAAGAACTACAGCGTGCAACGGGGAATCAAGTGCGTGTAAGCACCGCAAGTGATCTTGTTGGACCTATCAATGTTGGAGTGAGTAGTCCAAGCACCACGTTGCCGCCATCTTTGAGTGGAAATTTGCCGTTGCTAATGAGCGCAAATCAACCGCTGCAAAGTACTGCAATTGTAGCGCCAGCATTGAGTGGAAATGTACCGTTGCCTTTGAGTGAAGAATTGCCGCTACAAACTAACGGAATTGTGTCGGCATGTTTGAGTGGAATTCTGCCGTCTCAAATCAACGGAATTATGTCGACATCTTTGAGTGGAAACTTGCCGCCATATTTGTGCGCGTCGTCTATGCATGGAATATTGCCTCCAGCATCTAATTGTTATGTGACCACAAGACACGCAAGGCCATACTGCGCGGGGCAAGCAGCAGTTGGATGTGCGTCAACGCATGTGAGCCCAAGGGAGGCTATGGTGCCAGCGCCATCAACTGTAGTCTGCGGGTCTATGACGCCGACGATGAGGACGACACGCAAATTACCGGATCTTCCTGAGTTTGGAGGCCAGCCTGAAGACTGGCCCATATTCTTCCACGCATATACAGAAACATCTGCAGCATATGGCTGTACGGATTTGGAGAATAACCTGCGATTGCTGAAGTCATTGAAGGATGAAGCACGCGACACTTGAAGCCAGCTTCAAAGCGTACGTGAGGTGCAACACATACAGGAGCTCCACATGACGAAGATCATAACGTTCGCTACACGCGTGAGCAATCTTGCAGCCTTTCTACAGTCAATCCCTAATGGGGAGCAGTATTTAGGAAACCCCACCCTAATTGAAGAACTGATCACCAAATTGCCAACAGGCAGAAGATTGGAATGGGCTAGGTTCGCGGCAACATTGAATACTTACCCGACGGTCGTACACCTCAGCAGGTGGCTGACTGAACTTGCGAACGTGGTATGTACGATCTCGGATGTCGAGGAAAAGGAACCAAAGCGTCGGTTGCTGCATGTGAGCACCGACCTCCAGGATGGGAATTGCCATAAACAGTGCCCAATATGCGATGGGCAACATGGAGTCAGGAATTGTTAAGATTTCCCCCATCAACTAGGTGGAGATATGTGAAGGAGCATCGGCTTTGTTTCTCGTGCCTGCGAAGCGATCACATGGCCAGTTCCTGTCGTGTGGACAATGAATGCCAAGTGTTTGGATGCCATGGAAGACATCATCGCCTACTGCACGAAGGTTTGAGTTCCTCTAGGAGGTCGTCACAGCCAGTGGATGATCCAGCTAGAGATGTAAGACGGACACAGCAGCCAGCGGATTTGAACGACAGTGCCGGCCGAAGGACGCCGCCAAGGGCAGTCCAAGCGGCACCAGCAAGGAATTTGAGTTGTGTCGACCCAAGGAGAATGCGTCTACTGTTTTGCATATTACCTGTAACATTGTTCGGAGCAGGAAATACGCGACTGGACACGTACGCACTTTTCGATGAAGGTTCGTCCATATGCATGATTGATGATGAACTGAGACGCGAACTGAACCTGCAGGGTGAGCGACGACAGCTAAATATCAACTGGCTTGGTGGAAAATCAGCCAGATAAAGCACCACTGTAGTAAACCTGTAAATTTGTGGAGCAGGTAAATGCCAACGTTACGATTTGAAGAATGTGAATTCAGTTCAACACTTGAGTCTGCCGATGCAAAGCTTGCGTCGAGGTGATGTTCAAGGAACTATGAAGAATGCGCGTCTGCCAATGGAGCCGTATAGCAATGTGGTGCCGAAGCTTCTTATTGGACTGGACCATGCGCACCTAGGATTACCAATGCAAACCAGACGGTTTGCTGAGCAAGAACCATATGCAGCTGCCACTAAACTTGGATGGGTAGTTTTTGGTCCCTCTAGTGGTTATGCGAGAATGCCACCACCGATGTCATGTCATCTAGCATTGTCGCAAGAAGATGCTGTAGAGAAGATGATAAGCGACTACTTCGAGATCGAGAATTTTGGAGTGAAGCCTGCGCCGCCGGTAGCAGCCAGCGCCGACACCAGGGCCCAAAGGATGCTCGAGGACAGCACGGTAAGATTGGGGCAGCGCTTCCAGACTGGACTGCTATGGAGAAGTGATAACATTGTGCTGCTAAGAAGCTATGACATGGCGCACAAGAGACTTATCAGTATTGAGAGGAAAATGAAACGGGATATACGATTCGCGCAAGCCTATAAGCGAATTATTGGCTAATTTGGATGTGAGAGCAGCAGCTGCTTCACTGGGGAGGGGATGTCGCGGGACGAATTAAGAATCGAATAGTAACGTAGTTATAGTATTTATCGATAGTGAAAAAGAGCATTGGAATGTGCATTTGGTATTGTATATTCCCACCGTGCTGGTCACACCTTTATTTATAAAAGCGCTTGTATTGGAATTTGAGTGTCTTGTCGTGAGCACGCGGAATGGGAGGAAGTCACTGCGGTATGAACTAAGTTGTATTCTTAATATTGTACTAAGCTGTATTTTCTACAGAATAAAATACTACTTCTACTACTACTACTACTACTATTTTCCATCGTCGTCAACCTTGAGTATTCTGAGCAACTTCCCTTCCGTAGACGACATAGCCTCTTTGCGGACGAAATTACCGATCAACCGGTTGCTGAAGGCATTGAAGGATGAAGCACGTGACACTGTGAAGTCTCTGCTTATCCACCCAAGTAACGTGAACGTTGTAGTGGAGCAGCTTCAAGAAGATCATACCGTTCGCTACACGCGTGAGCAATCTTGCAGCCTTTCTACAGTCAATCCCTAATGGGGAGCAGCATTTGGGAAACCACACCCTAATTGAGGAACTGGTCACCAAATTGCCAACAGGCAGAAGATTGGAATGGTCCAGGTTCGCGACAACATTGAATACTTACCCGATGGTCGTACACTTCAGCAGGTGGCTGACTGAACTTGCGAACTTGGTATGTACGATCTCGGATGTCGAGGAAAAGGAACCAAAGCGTCGGTTGCTGCATGTGATCACCGACCGCCAGGATGATAATTGCCATAAACAGTGCCCAATATGCGATGGGCAACATAGAGTCACGAATTGTTAAGATTTCAACCGAGCTTCCCCACCAACGAGGTGGAGATATGTGAAGGAGCATCGGCTTTGTTTCTCGTGCCTGCGAAGCGGTCACATGGCCAGGTCCTGTCGTGTGGACAGTGAATGCCAAGTGTTTGGATGTCATGGAAGACATCATCGCCTACTGCACGAAGGTTTGAGTTCCTCTAGGAGGTCGTCACAGCCAGTGGATGATCGATATTTGGAAATCCACCCCGAACTACCGACTCAGTCCGGAAGCCGGAACAAGCGCGTGCTTCGTCTTTGTGCAACAACACCAGCGTTTTCTCAGATGTAGGTCATATGTTACAAACTTGCCCCTGATTTCAAAGACTCTATAATTAATGCTCCCGATGCTCCCACCTTCAAGCATTAGCCGAGTCGATCTAGCTATGTCCGTCTGTCCGTCCGTCTGTATTAATGCGTAGATTTCAGAAACTACAAGGGAGCTGAACTAGGTTTTTTGACCCGCTTTCTTGAGCATAACTTAGAAACTATAGGAGCTAGAACCATCAGATTAGGTTCGTGTGCTTATGTTTAATTATATGTGCTCGTAAGGGATACGCAGATTATGAATATTTCGGATGTTGGATACCTACCCCCGTATCAAAAAAACCAAAATAATCACAAATCACGTACTACAGACTTGTGCTGGTTTGTACACAGATTTCAACGCTCTTGCTACGTCCTGAAAATTTCCTAACGATCATTTTCATAGTTTAGAAGTTATTTAAGAATTAACTTTCCATAGTGGGGGCCAAGCGCAGCTGCATGATCATATCTCAGAAACTTTATGAGCCAGTGCCACCAAATTGGTTTAGGCTGCTAAATGAATGTACTATAGTACAATAAAAATGCATTAAAACAAATTTCATCTAAATCGATTAAGAAATACAGAAGTTATTAAAGAAAGTGCATTTGTATATTGGCAAACCATGTGGTGGCAAGTGGCGTAGACGTTTTCTGCATACGTGTACAGACATACACACAAATATATGTATATGCACATTCTTTTTCAAATGTTGATTGGTTGGACGTGTTTGTTTAATCTCAGATTTTGACGGAGGCAAATGAAATGCAACTGTGGCTCGGTGGTAGAGATGTTGCCTGGCGCACTATCAGACGCGAGTTCGAATCTGGCTGTGTCAACGGATATTAGATTTTTTCCTACTGTTTATTTTTATTTTTTTTTTCACTTAACACACTTATTGGTCCAAGTGCAACTTAATGCTGGGACATCGACGATTTGTAATATTCTGAAGCAAGAAAATGGGGAAAAATTTGTATTTGGCATGCACACTCTCAAAAACTTTCTCAGATCAACTGCAGCCAACATATGAAAGATATAGTTTCCCATTTTTTAAAAATTTTGGGAGAAATTTCGCAACTTCGGCATACAAAAATGTTCCTGCAAATATTAAAAAAATAAATATTTACTAAGTGCGGCTGTGGTGTTGTGTGTATGAATAAAGGGGGTTTAATTAAATGCATGTAACGACAGCTCGTCGCTGGGTCCAGGGTATCTCCTACTCGGGCACTCCCGACTAGAGCCATTTTACTTGTTTTTGTTTGGTTTTGACTGCTTACAGAGGCTGACTGCTACACTATTTCGAATTCTTAGAATTTGTATGCGGTTGATTACTGATTGATTTTGCCTTATTTGTATGTGTAACTTGAGTTTAGTTTTGTCACAACTTGATCAACTTGTTGTGCTCATGTATTAATGAATGTATTTAATGCATTTTATGAATGAAAACCTGTATGTATAGTTGTCGCGTATTAGCGGAATTATGTATGTATGTATGTGATTCCACTCGATGGCGAGAGAAGGGACATAGCAACTATGCGGCACTTAGGGCATGATAGGGTTTCGTGCAATTCCAAAGTTCGCCTGTGACAATGATGTTATGTCATGATCTACCTCAAGGTTTGTCATCTATCAGGATTTTTTGAACTGGATTCAGTTGTTGGAGCAATTGTTAAATTGCTAATTTATGTGTAAAAATTTTTTTTTTTGTACTTCGTTATATCTGTACTTAATGTCAACGAGTGATTATCGCTGTGCTGATTTATTTGTGATGTTTTGTTAATTGTGCTGTCAATTGTGTTTTTTCTTTAAATGTGTTAAATGTGTTTGTGTCTATATCAATAGTATATACATAATGCATATTAATTTTAGGTGTCGATGAGAAGCCAAATTTTAAATCTTCCTTTAAATATTCTGTGATCATCAAAAGACATTGTTGTTTACAAAAATTGTACCATCTCCTCTCCTCCATCAATCTTGCATCGCTTCCCAGTTAATTTTGAAGAATGAGCTTATCAGTTTGCAATATAAAACTGAATATACAAAATAATTTTCATTTATAAATATGCAACAAACATTTTCATCCGCGGGATATTTGAAATTTAAAATTAACAAGTAAGATGGCTCTAATCTAATGCCCCCGGAGATACACTGAACCCAGCGGCGAGCTGTTGTTACATACATTTAAACTTCATTGCACACATTCACAAAGTCACACATACACACACACACAAACGCACGCAGCAAGCTGAGCACTTTATACATCGGCTGCGCTTGGAAAATGAATTTTAGAAAACCTTCTAAACTAAGTGTATGATATATATATTGTATGGTTTAGGAGAATCTATAGTCGTTTAGTTTAGGTTTCTAGCTTTTGTAGTTTCCGAGATCGCTGCGTTCATACAGATGGACGGACGGACATGGGTAAATCGACTCAGCTCGTCGTCCTGATCAAGAATATATATACTGTATGGGGTCGGATATACCTGTTACATACATTTGCACAAAACCATTATACCCTTATTACTCATTTTCAATGGGTTCACGGTATAAAAAGCCAGATGGCTGTTATCTGAAACAAAAACAAATTCAAACAAGTAAGAACGTTGCAGTCGGGTGTAACCGACAGCGGAATACTCGTACACGGTGTAATAACAACGAAGACATGTAACCTAGCATTATTGGTGCACAAAAAAATAATAAACGAGTATAAAAAACAAAAAGGAATTTGCCTTCGCGCGTCCTCGATTCTGGGCCTACCGCAGAATTAATACGCAGACCCCGCGTTAGACATCAACGCCACCAACCATTCAAACTCAAGTGTGACGAAATTCAAGTTAAAGTACTTAATAAGAATTATATGAAAAATTCTAACAAAAAAAAGTATATAATTTGTAGAAATTGTTATGAACTGGAAAAGTTTGAAGTGTTAGAAGAATCAGGACCAGTCTTTGCATCAAGAGTCGGAATTGAACCCGAGCACCTTCGATCAGTTGTTTTTGGTGTGACGAAAATCAATATAAATGATAAGAAATTAGCTTTTTCTGAAATTTTTTATGTAATCAGTTGTGTGATAAAAAAGAAAATAGGTAAATTTTATTCCTATAATCACTTGCCATATTACTTTGTGCAAGAGTGTTTAAAGATATAATAGAATAATTAATTTAAAATAATAACTTTAGCTGCATTTTATACTACAAAACTCAACTCAAGTTATATGACAAATGCACAATCGCAAACAGCCGCACACAAATTCTAAGAATACGAAAAAGTCTGCATCTAAGCGCTATCTACCGACCAGTGGTCACTGACCACTTAATTTCCCATGTGACAAACTAATTGAACAGTTATGCAACACTATTCGAATGAAACCAAATAATAAGTACCAAAAAGTATGCAATATATGGCGCTTGATATGTTGCACTGGCTTAATTGTTGTTGTGCACATATCGAGATTTGGACGTTGTGGGCGCGATAGTGGGCTTAGCTAAAAAAGTTTGGATGCGATCCTTAGAGGTGAATATCAGCATATTACTTTGTCCAAAAGTGTTTACAAATAATTGAATAATTAATTATTTATTTAAATTAAATTTTTTATTAATTTAATCAATTTGATTACTTAATTAATTAATTAACTGCACCATCACACTATCCGTTGATCAAGTTGTGACAAAACTCAACTCAAGTTATATGACAAGTGCACAATCGCAAACAGCCGCACACAAATTCTAAGAACACGAAACAATTTAATTGAACAGTTATCCAACACTATTCTAATGAATCCAAATAATAAGTACCAAAAAGTATGCAATAGATGGCATTTGATATATTGCACTGGCTTAATTGATGTTGTGCACATTATGGGCGCGGTAGTGGGCGTAGCCAAATAAGTTTAGATGCGATCTTTAGAGGAGGTCATCAGCAATATGTATTTGTTTTAAGCAACTAGCTTTAAAAGTGAGGGAGATATATTGATTTAAGCGAATTGCCACGCCCACCGTGGGCGCAAACCGAAACCCTTAACACTTTACCTGACGAGGGTATACACGGGTATATATTTAAAATTTCAATTCAAATTTGCGTTCACATGGACAAACGGACGGACAGCATGAAACATAGCAAGATATCGATAAAAAAATGATAAACTTGTACTGCGTATGGATTAGGAGAATCTATAGCCGTTTAATTTAGGTTTCTTTTGCAGTTTCCGAGATCACTGCGTTCATACAGACGGACGGACGTACGGACAGACATACGGACATGGCTAAATTGACTCGGCTCTACGGTCTTATCAAGAATATATATACTTTATGTGTTCGGAGATGCTTTCTTCTGCCTGTAACATACATTTGCACAAAACCACTATAACCTTTTTACCCATTTTCAATGGGTTCAGGGTATAAAAAGAGGACAATGTGAACTGTTGTTGTTTTTCAGTTTTGTTGTTGCATCCTATGATATATTTGCCTATGTTTGAATTTGCTTTTGCAGACCAACCTTAATTCGTTCCCGCCAACCATATAACTATAATAAAACCTCGGATCCAAAATTCCGCTCTTTATTTTATTACTCAATTTAACGAACTAAAGCTTTTTTAGAAGTTTTAAAGTTTTTTTGGAGAGCTTTAGGCAAGCCGAGTTTTTGCAAGGTTGCATAGAGCATAGATCTCCACACTGGAGCTTGTTAATCACCCCCAAGTTTTTTGTCTCCACTTATCATCCGGCTTGAAACGGTATAAAAGCTCATGGAGAGGAGCATAAAAATCCAACAAATATATTTGTTCCTCTTGGGGCATACCAGTCGCCAAAAAATCTGGACTTTTGGCAGCCCACACGATCGAGACGACCACGTGTGTCGGAAAATACTACCAAATCTAGAAACATCAAACTTTTGCCCTGCTTTAATCAATGTTAGCATAGCTGATTGCGTTAATAACAACAAAAGGTATGCGTACTTCATAATATTATTTTCTGGCGGTGAAAAATAATATTATGTTCATTTATAGAGCCTGGCTGATCCGATCAACCCACATGCAGATCGTTGTTAGTTTTTTTGAGCCGAGAAAAATAAGTGCTCAGCTAGAAAAACATAAAAAATCGTATTTTAGTTGTGGGCTAACATTTTTGGACACCAGTGTGTCATCGCTTGGAGCACGCCTGCAGTGGCTGCTGGAGCGGACCAACGTGTCTCAGAATCCCGGACGGTCTTAGCGCATCTCAATATTTGAACAATACCAACATTTCATCTATACGATAACAAGTAAGATGGCTCTAGTCGGTAGTGCCCGACTAAGAGATCCGCTGAACCCAGCAGCGAGCTGTCGTTACATGCATTCAAACACACGACACACGAGCCGCACTTAGTAAAATACAATACAAATAATATACAAATTAATATTATACAAATTAAAGCTTGTGCTGCGCACTGCTTTTAATATTTGCAGGGAAATTTTAGTAAATCATAGTTGTGAAATTTCTTGTAAAATTTTCACAAAATAGAAACTATATCTTTAAAATGTTGGTTGCACTTGATCTGCGAAAACTTTTTGAGAGTGTGCATGCCAAATACCAATTTTTCCCCATTTTACTGCTTCAGAATATTTCGATGCACTTGAACCAATAAATGTGTTAAGTGAAAAAATAAAAATAAGCATTATGAAAAAATCTAATCTACGTTGACACATCGGGATTTGAACTCGGGTCTGTTAGCGCGCCAGGCAACATCTCTACCACCGAGCTACAGCAGTATGTCGAACTCTGAGCTTAGAAGCACACATGCACAAAGAATCGCTTGAGAATTCGAAAAAGAGCTCACGCTTATGAATGTGCATATAAGTACATATGTATGTGTGCACACGCATGCAGAATACGTCTGCGTTTGGCGCTTACCAACACGTGGTTTGCCAATATACAATAACTTCTGTGTTTCTGAACCGATTTGGATGAAATGCATTCTTATTGTACTGTAGTACATTTATATTCTGCCTATTGCAGCCCATTAAACCAATTTTGGTGGCGCTTGGCCCCCACTATGGAAAGTTGATTCTTAAATAACTTCTAAGCTAAGAATAGGATCGTTATGAAATTTTCAGGACGTAATAACAGCGTTAATTTGTTTACAAACCAAAGCGCAAGTCTGTAGTACTTTTTTTTTTTGATATGGGGGCGAATTGGGGGAGGTATCCAAAATCCGAAATATTCAAAATCTGCGTATCGTTTACGGAAACATACTACTTAATTTGGGGGCTCTAGGTCTTATAGTTTATGAGATATGCTAAAAAAACTGCTTCAATAAACGAATCTTAAAAGTCAAAATGCAGCTCTCTAGCGCTTGTAGTCTCTGAAATCGACGCTTTCATACAGACGGACGGACAGACAGACGGGCAGGACTTAATCGACTCGGCAATTGATGCTGATCAAGAATATGTTGACTTTGTGGGCCTCCTTCTGCCTGTTATATACATTTTCACAAAACCATTATATCCGAGCTTGAAGGTGAAATGCGAACTTTTATAAGGCAAACGAGGAAGGGCTTTAGAGGTCTGATTGCTGGTTTTCGCAAACTTAACGATCAGCACACGGCCATTGAGTGGGTCTCCTAGGCGTAAGATGTCCGCTCCTCGTGAGCTGCCGTTGCCAAGCTCCCTTCAGCTTTCGAATACGAGTCTGCGGCCTAGTACTCCGGTGGCACAGCAGCTTATTTCGTTTGCTACCCCTGTAACTTCGAGATCTGACTTTGACACAAGTTCGGTTACCGAATGTATAAGATCGGAGAAAGCCAAATCAGACATTTTGTACGACTCGTCCGCCCCCGTTACACAACAATCAACGGAAAATTTATCATCCGATCCGCCGGCTGTAATAATTGCCTCTGAGGATAGTTTCTCAACTGCCGCACATGTGGCACCTAAACTTCTAGTTGGTGTTGCACGAAAGACATTTTTGCTCCACATTTCTCATCGGATGATGTTAAAGCTTATATACAGTCTAAAATTCCAGTCGCAAGTATAACAATGGAAAAGTTTAAATTAGCCTGTCGCGGGACGAATTAAGAATCGAAAAGTAACGTAGTTATAGTATTTATCGATAGTCGAAAGAGCATTGGAATGTGCATTTGGTATTGTATTTCCCCACCGGGCTGGTCACACCTTTATGTATAAAAGCGCTCGTATTGGAATTTGAGTGTCTTGTCGTGAGCACGCGGAATGGGAGGAAGTCACTGCGGTATGAACTCAGTTGTATTCTTAATATTGTACTAAGCTGTATTTTCTACAGAATACTACTACTACTACTACTATTTTCCATCGTCGTCAACCTTGAGTATTCTGAGCTACTTCCCTTCCGTAGACGACAGGCGTTTTCTTTTATTCGCAGACCACATGTACGGCGTTTCGCTTATTCGCCGTTAATGTGAACTTGGAGTCTGCAAGGGCAACTTGCGCTGGAGATCCGACGTGGTGCAGCAGTTGAAGCTGCAGTATGTGTGTGCTGGTGCTGACCACTACGCAACACAGGCCAAGGGCTTCCGATTGAACGACATGGAACAGACGACCACCGCAGGAGCCGCCGTGCGAACGGAGACACCTACGGTGCGGACAGCGTCTGCTGAGCTGCAACCGCGACACACACCCAGCACAGTGTCTGCAAGTATGAGTGTGCAGGTTGCCACTGGGAGTACCGCCGCAAAGACGGTGATGAAGGAAGTGTGCGAACAAGCCAGTAGCAAGACTTGTGAAGCGCACACCAACGATTCCCAAGTTTCGAGCCTAATGCAGAGGATCGCCGCCTTGGAGAAAGAACTACAGCGTGCAACGGGGAATCAAGTGCGTGTAAGCACCGCAAGTGATCTTGTTGGACCTATCAATGTTGGAGTGAGTAGTCCAAGCACCACGTTGCCGCCATCTTTGAGTGGAAATTTGCCGTTGCTAATGAGCGCAAATCAACCGCTGCAAAGTACTGCAATTGTAGCGCCAGCATTGAGTGGAAATGTACCGTTGCCTTTGAGTGAAGAATTGCCGCTACAAACTAACGGAATTGTGTCGGCATGTTTGAGTGGAATTCTGCCGTCTCAAATCAACGGAATTATGTCGACATCTTTGAGTGGAAACTTGCCGCCATATTTGTGCGCGTCGTCTATGCATGGAATATTGCCTCCAGCATCTAATTGTTATGTGACCACAAGACACGCAAGGCCATACTGCGCGGGGCAAGCAGCAGTTGGATGTGCGTCAACGCATGTGAGCCCAAGGGAGGCTATGGTGCCAGCGCCATCAACTGTAGTCTGCGGGTCTATGACGCCGACGATGAGGACGACACGCAAATTACCGGATCTTCCTGAGTTTGGAGGCCAGCCTGAAGACTGGCCCATATTCTTCCACGCATATACAGAAACATCTGCAGCATATGGCTGTACGGATTTGGAGAATAACCTGCGATTGCAGAAGTCATTGAAGGATGAAGCACGCGACACTGTGAAGACTATGCTTATCTACCCAAGCAACGTGAACGCCGTAGTGGAGCAGCTTCGCTTCAGGTATGGGCGATCGGAACAGCTCATACGAAGCCAGCTTCAAAGCGTACGTGAGGTGCAACACATACAGGAGCTCCACATGACGAAGATCATAACGTTCGCTACACGCGTGAGCAATCTTGCAGCCTTTCTACAGTCAATCCCTAATGGGGAGCAGTATTTAGGAAACCCCACCCTAATTGAAGAACTGGTCACCAAATTGCCAACAGGCAGAAGATTGGAATGGGCTAGGTTCGCGGCAACATTGAATACTTACCCGACGGTCGTACACTTCAGCAGGTGGCTGACTGAACTTGCGAACGTGGTATGTACGATCTCGGATGTCGAGGAAAAGGAACCAAAGCGTCGGTTGCTGCATGTGAGCACCGACCTCCAGGATGGGAATTGCCATAAACAGTGCCCAATATGCGATGGGCAACATGGAGTCAGGAATTGTTAAGATTTCCCCCATCAACTAGGTGGAGATATGTGAAGGAGCATCGGCTTTGTTTCTCGTGCCTGCGAAGCGATCACATGGCCAGGTCCAGTCGTGTGGACAATGAATGCCAAGTGTTTGGATGCCATGGAAGACATCATCGCCTACTGCACGAAGGTTTGAGTTCCTCTAGGAGGTCGTCACAGCCAGTGGATGATCCAGCTAGAGATGTAAGACGGACACCGCAGCCAGCGGATTTGAACGACAGTGCCGGCCGAAGGACGCCGCCAAGGGCAGTCCAAGCGGCACCAGCAAGGAATTTGAGTTGTGTCGACCCAAGGAGAACGCGTCTACTGTTTCGCATATTACCTGTAACATTGTTCGGAGCAGGAAATACGCGACTGGACACGTACGCACTTTTCGATGAAGGTTCGTCCATATGCATGATTGATGATGAACTGAGACGCGAACTGAACCTGCAGGGTGAGCGACGACAGCTAAATATCAACTGGCTTGGTGGAAAATCAGCCAGAGAATGTGGTAAACCTGCAAATTTGTGGAGCAGGTAAATGCCAACGTTACGATTTGAAGAATGTGCATTCAGTTCAACACTTGAGTCTGCCGATGCAAAGCTTGCGTCGAGGTGATGTTCAAGGAACTATGAAGAATGCGCGTCTGCCAATGGAGCCGTACAGCAATGTGGTGCCGAAGCTTCTTATTGGACTGGACCATGCGCACCTAGGATTACCAATGCAAACCAGACGGTTTGCTGAGCAAGGACCATATGCAGCTGCCACTAAACTTGGATGGGTAGTTTTTGGTCCCTCTAGTGGTTATGCGAGAATGCCACCACCGATGTCATGTCATCTAGCATTGTCGCAAGAAGATGCTGTAGAGAAGATGATAAGCGACTACTTCGAGATCGAGAATTTTGGAGTGAAGCCTGCGCCGCCGGTAGCAGCCAGCACCGACACCAGGGCCCAAAGGATGCTCGAGGACAGCACGGTAAGATTGGGGCAGCGCTTCCAGACTGGACTGCTATGGAGAAGTGATAACATTGTGCTGCTAAGAAGCTATGACATGGCCCACAAGAGACTTATCAGTATTGAGAGGAAAATGAAACGGGATATACGATTCGCGCAAGCCTATAAGCGAATTATGAACGACTATGTGACCAAAGGATACGCTCGACGCTGGGAACGCCACGAGGTCGATGTGAACAATATCGACAAGCTTTGTTACCTGCCGCATTTTGGAGTTGTGAATCCAAACAAACCACGCGGCAGCGAAAGTGGGCGACGTATCGCTGAATTCAGCACTGGAGAAGGGTCCACAGCACTACAAGCCACTGCCAGCTGTGCTTTTCCAGGCGCAGTTGGAGTTTGCGGAGACATAAAGGAGATGTTTCATCAGGTGTTAATACAGCCACAGGACAGATGCGCACAGCGGTTTCTGTGGCGAGACGGAGATGATCAACGGGATCCAGACGTATACGAAATGGTTGTGATGACGTTCGGCACAGCATGCTCGCCAAGTGCAGCGCATTATGTGAAGACCATAAATGCGCTAGAATACCAACACACGGATCCACGTGCGGTGAAAGCAATTACTAAGTACCACTACGTGGACGACTATGTGGACAGCTTCATGACGGAAGCGGAAGCAGTAGCCGTATCAACACGGGTGAGAGAAATACATGCCAACGCCGGGTTCGACTTGTGCCAATTTGCTTCCAGCTCACTATCCGTGATCGACGCCTTGGGCCAACATGTGGCAGCTAAGGATGTCGGATGGCGTGACGCTGAGAAACATATACTAGGAATGTACTGGCAGCCAGCCACGGATGACTTCAAATTCAATGTGAAGTTTCAAAAAGTCCCGAGCAACATGCTGAATGGCAAACGAATCTCCACCAAGAGGGAATTCCTGAGCCTGATCATGTCTACATTTGATCCTTTGGGATTTTTATCCTGTTATATGATTACCGCCAAATTGCTGCTGAGAGAGATTTGGCGACGAGAAATTAAGTGGGATGAACCACTACCGGATGGAATCAGCGGCGTCTTCGAGAAGTGGCGCCAAGAGATAGTCAACGTGGAGAAATTTCGATGTCCACGCTATTACTTCGGCCTAGGAGTAATAGGAGATACGCAACTACACGTATTTGTAGATGCAAGTCAATCTGCGTTTGCCGCAGTGGCCTACTGAAGGGTCACTAGCGAGGATGGAATACGAGTAGGTTTCGTGTGTGCCAAGACGAAATGTGCTCCAATGAGAACCATGTCGATTCCTCGACTGGAACTGCAAGCTGCCGTTCTAGAAACAAGGTTGATGACTACTGTGAAGCAGGAACACAGCATCGCTATCAGCGATATCGTGCTCTGGACAGATGCGAAGACAGTGCTGCACTGGATAAGCAGTACGCACTGCCGATACAATCAATTTGTCGGCAATCGAGTGGCAGAGATTCTGGAGTCTACGGATATTGCACAGTGGCGATGGGTACCAACCGACAAGAACGCAGCAGATGACGCAACACGGCCACAATCCAAGGTGGATTTCGGCCAAGGGTCCCGATGGCTGAACGGGCCCACGTTTTTGCGAGAGCCAGCCAACCGTTTGCCGCAGCCAGCGGCACAGCGCTGGTCGCCGCAAACAATTTTTGTCTTTCATTTCAGAGATTTTCGAGCTACAGCCGATTGTTGAGAACCACTGCCTGGGTACAGAGATTCATCAGACGGTGCCGTGGACAGTGGGAGCAGCTCGAATTTTACGGTCTCACAGCTGCTGAATGTGAGGACGCGGAGTACTTGTTAATACGACGATCACAATGTGAGGCATTCCCGGACGAAATGCGGACCGCGTATAACAAAGAGACAGTCGTTGGACGAAGCGACATACGAGGATTGGCGCCCTATCTGGATGAATATGGAATCTTGCGAGCTTATGGTCGAGTAGACGCAGCTCTGTGCATGCCATATAGCGCAAGACGGCCGGTTATACTATCGCACCGGCATCCATTATCCGAGCTAGTGGTGCACCATTACTATGTGAAGATGAAGCATCAAAATCTGAATGCAACTATAAGCGAGATTCGAACCAAATTCTGGGTGACGAATCTGCGACGGCTTCTGCAGAAGATAGTTTACGCATGTGGCACATGCAATTTACAACGGGCGCAGCCAGCGCCGCCTATAATGGGTCCATTGCCTGAGGACCGCTTAGAAGCCAATAGATGGCCATTTAAATATACTGGACTGGATTATTTCGGACCACTGCTTGTGACGGCTGGACGCCGTAAGGAAAAGCGATGGGTCGCCTTGTTTACATGTTTGACGACAAGGGCGATTCATTTGGAGTTGGCGCATGACTTGTCGACCGACTCGTGCATAATTGCTATGAGAAATTTTCTATGTCGACGCGGGCCAGTAGTTAGACTGCGCAGCGACAATGGAAAGAACTTCATTGGGGCCGACCGAGAGGCCAAGAAGTTCACAGAAGTTTTCGAGCCAGAGAAGGTTCAGGATGAGCTGTCGACCAAAGGGATCGAATGGCTCTTCAACTGCCCAGCGAATCCGTCCGAAGGCGGAGTATGGGAGAGAATGGTGCAGTGTGTCAAGCGAGTTCTGCGACACACACTTAAGGAGATGGCGCCTAAGGAGCATGTATTGAAGAGTTTCCTGATAGAAGCGGAGAATGTTGTGAATTCTCGTCCACTTACTCATTTGCCAGTTGCAGTAGACCAGGAAGCTCCTCTGACGCCGAACGATTTGCTGAAAGGAGCAGCAAACTTGCCGGATATGCCCAGCATCGATGGACAGGTGCCCGAGAGATGCGCTACGAGGAAGCAGTGGCGTATAGCGCGCCTGATGAGAGATCGATTCTAGAAGAGATGGGTGCAAGAGTATCTGCCTACGCTTGTGCGCATCGAGAAATGGTGCCGGAGCACCGAGCCGATGCACGTCGGAGATGTGGTGTTCATATGCGACCCAGCTACGCCACGCAGGGAGTGGCGAAAGGGCATCGTGGAAGAAGTCTACACTGGAGTCGATGGAGTACCCCGACGTGCTAGTGTACGCGTTACTGATCGCAACCGCGACCGAGTGATAATGCGTCCCGTCTCCAAATTGGCTATTTTGGATGTGAGAGCAGCAGCTGCTTCACTGGGGAGGGGATGTCACGGGACGAATTAAGAATCGAATAGTAACGTAGTTATAGTATTTATCGATAGTGAAAAAGAGCATTGGAATGTGCATTTGGTATTGTATTTCCCCACCGTACTGGTCACACCTTTATGTATAAAAGCGCTCGTATTGGAATTTGAGTGTCTTGTCGTGAGCACGCGGAATGGGAGGAAGTCACTGCATAGACGACAAAGCCTATTTGTGGACGAAATTACCGATCAACCGGGAAAAGGACGAAACCACTACGAAAACCAACATAATAAGCATGGCCACCGTCGTAACCAACGCTACCGAAAATCCGTCTACACAACCACCAACGGAACCACCCCTCGTGCCCTGGGTGGAAGAGTTCTTGGAACGCGAATTGGCCGAATTCGAGGGATTGACCGGCGTCTCCCAAATCGCGGAACGCACGATCATAATGAAGAATGACAAACCAAACAACGCTACTATCCGAAGAATACGGCAATGCAAAGGATCATAAATGACTAGGTCGCCTACTGCAGGACGACCGGATAGAGCTGTCGAAGAGCCCGCACAGTGCACGAATAGTGCTGGTCGGTAGAAAGACGAGGAAGGTAAGCATGTGCGTGGACTACCGTCAGCTGAACGCCCGCTCGGTACCTGATGCATATCACTTGCCGCGAATTAACCACATCCTAGAACGACTACTCAATGCTCGATTTATATCCACCCTGGATTTCAAAAGTGGGTATTGGCAGATCCCCGTGGCAAAAGGGAGTCGTGAATACACCGCGTTTACGGTTCCGGGCAGGGGCCTATTCCATTGGAAGGTCATGCCGTGTGGCCTATATTCCATGCCGGCCACATTTCAGCGAGCCCTAGATAGCGTCATTGGACCCGGTTGGAACCCCTCGCCTTCGCGTATCGGTATGACATAATCGTCATCGGTGCTACTTTCGAAGACCACGAAGTGTTTCGACGACTCCGGGAAGCGAATCTCAGACTCAACCGAAAGAAATGTACTTCTTTCGTAGGAGTCTGGTATATTTGGGCCACGTCATCAGCGAAGCTGGCATCCACACCGACCCAGATAAGATCACAGCGGTGCGGGAGTTAGCAGCCCCGACCGCACAAAAGGAACTGAGGCGATGCTTGGGTACCGCATCCTGGTATCGTAGGTTCGTGCCGATATCGTCCAGACAATGACGCCGACGCAGCCGACGACCGCTGACAACCTCAGCAAAGGGCGTCAATGCGGCAGAGGACCGCAGCAGAGGGCGTCGACGCAGCACACGACCACATCAGAGGGCCTCGATACAGCCGAGAAAGAGTTGCGGAAGGCATCGTAACGACAGGGGACGGCGCAGCAACAGTGCGCAGCAGAAGACAACAGCACTAGGGGCCCTATATAAGGAGGGCCTCTGAACGAGGACAGTCAGTCAGAACCGGGCGCCAAACAAGCGCCCGAACGGCACTAAGTAAAAAGGTCACAACAAGCAGATCCTGCTAAATCCTTGACAGCGTCAACACAACGAATCCTTAACAAGGACCACGAACACGCTTCAACTAGTGCAAGTCGAACTCCATCGTCCTCGAAAAGGACCGCGAAAATTTTTCGTTAACCAGCCAACACGCTTCAACTAGTGCAAGTCGAAATCCATCCTCCTTGACAAGGACCACGAACATCCTTCGGTATCCAGCCAACACGCCTCAACCAGTGCAAGTCGAAATCCATCGTCCTTGACAAGGACCGCAAAAACTTTCCGTACCCGGTCAACGCGCTTCAACTCGTGCCAATATCCGAAATATGGGCGTTCGGTGGATCGCATTCCGGCGGAAGGATAAGTTGCAGGGACTAGCGGACGAATTCGGCCTAAAACCGACTGGCACGGTCGAAGAGTTGCGGAGCCGGTTATCAGCATTCGTCGATAAAGCCCCGTTCGGAGGAACTGGAGTCCACGTATAGGGATGTTCCGACCCCCAAGGATGGGCGGTCCCCAGCCACATCCCCCGGACCCGAAAGCCGGGAGAAAAAGGGCGACCCCAAACCGAGCCACCAATTGCAGCTGCCTGTACCTGAGCGGAATCTTTTCTCATCCCTCTCCATAAAAAAGGCAAAAAGACTGTTGTCGAAAATTACAGAAGTATTTCCAAATTGTCAGCAATTCCAAAAGCTGTTGAGAGAATTATTACATCTCAACTGCAACATTTATGCAGCTCTATTATTTCATATTCCCAGCATGGTCTTATGCAACGTAGATCTGTAACCACTAACATTCTAGAGTTCTCTTCTCTGGTAATTGATGGCGTCAAAAACAAAATGCAGACTGATGTTACTTATACTGATTTCAGCAAGACTTTTGACTCAGTAAACCACTCCGTGCTACTCCATAAATTATGCCTACTTGGCTTTCCAGTAGATCCTATTAACTGGATTTCAGAATATCTGAGAAATAGATTCCAAAGGGTTCTTTTTAGAAATGCATATTCCAATTGTATCAGGGTGACATTTGGGGTTCCCCAAAGTAGTCATCTCGGTACTTTCACACTCTTGTGTGCTAATGTATGCCAATGATGTGAAATTGTGATTTATATATAGGAATATGGCTTAAAAGTAATCTCTTACAAGTCGATCTTGACGCCTGGGTGTCAAGATAAATCTTAATGGCACTAAGAGCAAGGTAATGACAAGCTAGGTAGCATACTGCTTGAACGAGTAAATAATACCGATAAAGTTATTAATGATCTAGGCGTCGTTTTTGATCATAAACTTAAATTTGACTCATGTTACGACAATAGTCATCAAGGCAATGACTATTCATGGATTCATCAGGAGATGGTCCAAGGAGTTTGATGACCCTTACACGACACAGACACTTTTCATATCTCTTTTCCGTCCCATTCTCGAGTTTGGGTCATGCGTATGGTCCCTACAATATGCAGTACATTAGAACCGAACTGAGTCAGTACAAAAGTAATTTTTAGTATTTGTCTTTCGTGGCCTAAATTGGGATCCTGATGCTCGAATGCCATCATAGCCAAGTAGGCTCTTATTGATAAATCTCCCTTCTCTAACAAATCGGAGAACTATGCTTGGTGTAATCTTTGTCCATGGCGTAATCGATTCATCTGAGCTGATAAGCCAATTCAATTTCTCGGTTCCAACCAGACTAACACGTAATTTTAAGCCCTTATTACTTAACCATTGCTTAACTAACTATGCCCTGAATGAACCCTTCCAAGTAGATTGTAGATAGTTTGTATTCGTTTTGTACTTTGCGACTCGGGTCGTACGTTTTACGACTGCGCCCTTCGGTTGGACGGGAGGTGGGATACTGCTTATAGCATCCCCATTTTACTGCTTTCGAATATTTCGATGTCCCAGCATTAAGTTGCACTTGAACCAATAAGTGTGTTAAGTGAAAAAATAAAAATAAGCATTAGGAAAAAATCTAATCTACGTTGACACATCGGGATTGGAATTCGCGTCTGTTAGCGCGCCTGGCAACATCTCTACCACCGAGCTACAGCAGTATGTCGAACTCTGAGCTTAGAAACACACATACACAAACAATCGCTGGAGAATTCGAAAAAGGGCTCACGCATTTGAATTTGCATATAAGTACATATCTATGTATGTATGTATGTGTGCACACGCATGCAGAACACGTATGCGCTTGGCGCTAGGCGCTTGCCATCACGTGGCTTCCCAATGTACAATAAATTCTGTGTTTCTGAACGGATTTGGATGAAATGCATTCTTATTGTACTGTAGTACATTTATATATTGCCTATTGCAGCCTATTAAACCAAATTTATAGTTTCTGAGATAAACTCAGGCACTTTCGCTTGGGCCAAACTATGGAAAGTTGATTCTTAAATAACTTCTAAGCTAAGAATAGGATCGTTATGAAATTTTCAGGACGTAATAACAGCGTTGATTTGTTTACAAACCAAAGCGCAAGTCTGTAGTACTTTATTTTTTTGATATGGGGCGAATTGCGGGAGGTATCCAAAATCCGAAATATTCAAAATCTGCGTATCGTTTTCGGAAACATACTACTTAATTTGGGGGCTCTAGGTCCTATAGCTTATGAGATATGCTAAAAAAACTGCTTCATAAAACGAATATATAAAGTTCAAGTTCAGCTCTCTAGCGCTTGTAGTCTCTGAAATCATACAGACGGACGGACGGACAGGGCTTAATCGACTCGGCTAGTGATGCTGATCAAGAATATATATACTTTATGATATACTTTTCGGAGATGCCTCCTTCTGCCTGTTATATACATTTGCACAAAACCATTAATCCCTTTTTCCCATTTTCAATGGGTTTGATAAAAAAGAAAATAGTTTAATTTTATTCCTATATCATCTGACATACTACTTTGTCCACGAGTGCTTACAGATATAATAAAATAATTATTTAGAAATAATAATTTTAGCTGCACTTTAAACTACAAGTTGTGACAAAACTCAACTCAAGTTATATCGAGTGGCAGAGATTCTGGAGTCTACGGATATTGCACAGTGGCGATGGGTACCAACCGACAAGAACGCAGCAGATGACGCAACACGGCCACAATCCAAGGTGGATTTCGGCCAAGGGTCCCGATGGCTGAACGGGCCCACGTTTTTGCGAGAGCCAGCCAACCGTTTGCCGCAGCCAGCGGCACAGCGCTGGTCGCCGCAAACAATTTTTGTCTTTCATTTCAGAGATTTTCGAGCTACAGCCGATTGTTGAGAACCACTGCCTGGGTACAGAGATTCATAAGACGGTGCCGTGGACAGTGGGAGCAGCTCGAATTTTACGGTCTCACAGCTGCTGAATGTGAGGACGCGGAGTACTTGTTAATACGACGATCACAATGTGAGGCATTCCCGGACGAAATGCGGACCGCGTATAACAAAGAGACAGTCGTTGGACGAAGCGACATACGAGGATTGGCGCCCTATCTGGATGAATATGGAATCTTGCGAGCTTATGGTCGAGTGGACGCAGCTCTGTGCATGCCATATAGCGCAAGACGGCCGGGTTTACTATCGCACCGGCATCCATTATCCGAGCTAGTGGTGCACCATTACTATGTGAAGATGAAGCATCAAAATCTGAATGCAACTATAAGCGAGATTCGAACCAAATTCTGGGTGACGAATCTGCGACGGCTTCTGCAGAAGATAGTTTACGCATGTGGCACATGTAAGTTACAACGGGCGCAGCCAGCGCCGCCTATAATGGGTCCATTGCCTGAGGACCGCTTAAAAGCAAATAGATGGCCATTTAAATATACTGGACTGGATTATTTCGGACCACTGCTTGTGACGGCTGGACGCCGTAAGGAAAAGCGATGGGTCGCCTTGTTTACATGTTTGACGACAAGGGCGATTCATTTGGAGTTGGCGCATGACTTGTCGACCGACTCGTGCATAATTGCTATGAGAAATTTTCTATGTCGACGCGGGCCAGTAGTTAGACTGCGCAGCGACAATGGAAAGAACTTCATTGGGGCCGACCGAGAGGCCAATAAGTTCACAGAAGTTTTCGAGCCAGAGAAGGTTCAGGATGAGCTGTCGACCAAAGGGATCGAATGGCTCTTCAACTGCCCAGCGAATCCGTCCGAAGGCGGAGTATGGGAGAGAATGGTGCAGTGTGTCAAGCGAGTTCTGCGACACACACTAAAGGAGATGACGCCTAAGGAGCATGTATTGAAGAGTTTCCTGATAGAAGCGGAGAATGTTGTGAATTCTCGTCCACTTACTCATTTGCCAGTTGCAGTATACCAGGAAGCTCCTCTGACGCCGAACGATTTGCTGAAAGGAGAAGCAAACTTGCCGGATATGCCCAGCATCGATGGACAGGTGCCCGAGAGATGCTCTACGAGGAAGCAGTGGCGTATAGCGCGCCTGATGAGAGATCGATTCTAGAAGAGATGGGTGCAAGAGTATCTGCCTACGCTTGTGCGCATCGAGAAATGGTGCCGGAGCACCGAGCCGATGCACGTCGGAGATGTGGTGTTCATATGCGACCCAGCTACGCCACGCAGGGAGTGGCGAAAGGGCATCGTGGAAGAAGTCTACACTGGAGTCGATGGAGTACCCCGACGTGCTAGTGTACGCGTTACTGATCGCAACCGCGACCGAGTGATAATGCGTCCCGTCTCCAAATTGGCTATTTTGGATGTGAGAGCAGCAGCTGCTTCACTGGGGAGGGGATGTCACGGGACGAATTAAGAATCGAATAGTAACGTAGTTATAGTATTTATCGATAGTGAAAAAGAGCATTGGACTGTGCATTTGGTATTGTATTTCCCCACCGTACTGGTCACACCTTTATGTATAAAAGCGCTCGTATTGGAATTTGAGTGTCTTGTCGTGACCATGCGGAATGGGAGGAAGTCACTGCATAGACGACATAGCCTATTTGTGGACGAAATTACCGATCAACCGGGAAAAGGACGAAACCACTACGAAAACCAACATAATAAGCATGGCCACCGTCGTAACCAACGCTACCGAAAATCCGTCTACACAACCACCAACGGAACCACCCCTCGTGCCCTGGGTGGAAGAGTTCTTGGAACGCGAATTGGCCGAATTCGAGGGATTGACCGGCGTCTCCCAAATCGCGGAACGCACGATCATAATGAAGAATGACAAACCAAACAACCCTACTATCCGAAGAATACAGCAATGCAAAGGATCATAAATGACTAGGTCGCCTACTGCAGGACGACCGGATAGAGCTGTCGAAGAGCCCGCACAGTGCACGAATAGTGCTGGTCGGTACTCAATGCTCGATTTATATCCACCCTGGATTTCAAAAGTGGGTATTGGCAGATCCCCGTGGCAAAAGGGAGTCGTGAATACACCGCGTTTACGGTTCCGGGCAGGGGCCTATTCCATTGGAAGGTCATGCCGTGTGGCCTATATTCCATGCCGGCCACATTTCAGCGAGCCCTAGATAGCGTCATTGGACCCGGTTGGAACCCCTCGCCTTCGCGTATCGGTATGACATAATCGTCATCGGTGCTACTTTCGAAGACCACGAAGTGGTCGACTCCGGGAAGCGAATCTCAGACTCAACCGAAAGAAATGTACTTCTTTCGTAGGAGTCTGGTATATTTGGGCCACGTCATCAGCGAAGCTGGCATCCACACCGACCCAGATAAGATCACAGCGGTGCGGGAGTTAGCAGCCCCGACCGCACAAAAGGAACTGAGGCGATGCTTGGGTACCGCATCCTGGTATCGTAGGTTCGTGCCGATATCGTCCAGACAATGACGCCGACGCAGCCGACGACCGCTGACAACCTCAGCAAAGGGCGTCAATGCGGCAGAGGACCGCAGCAGAGGGCGTCGACGCAGCACACGACCACATCAGAGGGCCTCGATACAGCCGAGAAAGAGTTGCGGAAGGCATCGTAACGACAGGGGACGGCGCAGCAACAGTGCGCAGCAGAAGACAACAGCACTAGGGGCCCTATATAAGGAGGGCCTCTGAACGAGGACAGTCAGTCAGAACCGGGCGCCAAACAAGCGCCCGAACGGCACTAAGTAAAAAGGTCACAACAAGCAGATCCTGCCAAATCCTTGACAGCGTCAACACAACGAATCCTTGACAAGGACCACGAACACGCTTCAACTAGTGCAAGTCGAACTCCATCGTCCTCGAAAAGGACCGCGAAAATTTTTCGTTAACCAGCCAACACGCTTCAACTAGTGCAAGTCGAAATCCATCCTCCTTGACAAGGACCACGAACATCCTTCGGTATCCAGCCAACACGCCTCAACCAGTGCAAGTCGAAATCCATCGTCCTTGACAAGGACCGCGAAAACTTTCCGTACCCGGTCAACGCGCTTCAACTCGTGCCAACATCCGAAATATGGGCGTTCGGTGGATCGCATTCCGGCGGAAGGATAAGTTGCAGGGACTAGCGGACGAATTCGGCCTAAAACCGACTGGCACGGTCGAAGAGTTGCGGAGCCGGTTATCAGCATTCGTCGATAAAGCCCCGTTCGGAGGAACTGGAGTCCACGTATAGGGATGTTCCGACCCCCAAGGATGGGCGGTCCCCAGCCACATCCCCCGGACCCGAAAGCCGGGAGAAAAAGGGCGACCCCAAACCGAGCCACCAATTGCAGCTGCCTGTACCTGAGCCGCCATCGACTTCAAGAGGGCCTTTGGGGAACACCGGAATCAACGTGGACCATTTAACGCATAGGTCCTCCAGAGCCAGGCGGAAGGAGATTTCGTGTTCAATGCTGGCCGACAAGCTACGGAGCTGGGGGGTTCTGTTTGACGGCTATTCAGACCCTTTGAGTTTCGTGGAACTACTGGCAGAGCGAGTGGCTTTTACCGGGTGAGTGCCTCGGGCCATATTCGGACGTTCCGAATGCAGGACGCATCGTGGGAAGGTTTCAAGAGGGAGTTCCCCGACTTGCCGCCCCGATATTTCCAACGGCTGGAGGACACCATTCTGGCTCGTTACCAACGCCCCGGTGAACCGTTTTGGGATTATTTAATCGAACTACGACTAGTGATGCAGACAGCGCAGTACTCCCCCGATAAAGAGTTGGATCGAATTTACGAAAATCTCTTGCCAGCTGTTCACCCGACGGCACGAATTTTACACTGACATCGCTGACTACTATGGGGCCACAAATGCAAACGAGGGCATGCAGGATCTGCGGAAGGATGGATTAATTATTAGCTCTTATATTCTTCCGCTGTCCGATATGTCTAATTATTTACATCACCTTTCCCTGATAGGGAAATTTTGGTTTTTCTTGGCGAATTGAATCTTCCCAGCGTAGCTTGGTCGCCTCTTTTGGACTCAAATTTTTTGTTGCCTTCTAAGTCACATGACTTTATTGACGGTCGACATGAGTTGTCCCTTGCTCAGATTAATCCAGTGCGCAACTCAAAAGACAGATCTCTTGATTTGATCTTTGTGTTGGATTGACCCCCTTTTAGAACCTGAGGACCCAACTCTGGATCTGGTCATTGATATTCCTGCTTCCGTGCCCATTACGGTACCAAAACCTGCGCATCGTTCCCGTTGTTTTCGTAAGGCTGATTTTGTTATGCTTAATGGTCTTATTCAGCATACCGAGTCATCCCAACTGAACAATTGTGCAGATATTGATGTTGTCATTCAACTTTTTTCCGGCGACGTCTAATCAGGTTCTAATGGTTCTCAAAGGAATTACTCAGATTAAAAAATGTAAGTCACGATATTATAAAAATTTAAGAAATCGAGAAATCCTAATGATTTCTCCCGGTATGCAGTTGCCATGTCTGACTTCTTTAAGCTTAATCTCATATGCGACATAAATTATCTTCGCCGTTGTCGGCTTCAGTTTTCACAAAATCCACAGCAATTTTTTAGATATGTTAATTATAAACGAAAGTTGTCTATTTTGCCTTCCAAAAAAATGTTTGAAAACGTGAGTGCAAACACTGATCAGGGCATTGTCGATCTGTTCGCATCATTTTTTCAAACTACTTATTCCACATCCACTAGAAATAATCAGCCTTATCCTCATCAGTTACAGTCCTCAAACTGCATTTTGTCTCGTATCATTACGGAAAGTTCGCTACTTTACGACCTTAACATAATCAAGCCAGTGTCTACACCAGGTCCTGATGGCGTTCCGGCCTGTGTGCCATCCTAAAACTTTTTAAGTTGTCTGTTGTCACCTCATCTTTACCTGCTATTTGGACGGAATCTTTTCTCATCCCTCTCCATAAAAAAGGCAAAAAGACTGTTGTCGAAAATTACAGAAGTATTTCCAAATTGTCAGCAATTCCAAAAGCTGTTGAGAGAATTATTACATCTCAACTGCAACATTTATGCAGCTCTATTATTTCATATTCCCAGCATGGTCTTATGCAACGTAGATCTGTAACCACTAACATTCTAGAGTTCTCTTCTCTGTTAATTGATGGCGTCAAAAACAAAATGCAGACTGATGTTACTTATACTGATTTCAGCAAGACTTTTGACTCAGTAAACCACTCCGTGCTACTCCATAAATTATGCCTACTTGGCTTTCCAGTAGATACTATTAACTGGATTTCAGAATATCTGAGAAATAGATTCCAAAGGGTTCTTTTTAGAAATGCATATTCCAATTGTATCAGGGTGACATTTGGGGTTCCCCAAAGTAGTCATCTCGGTACTTTCACACTCTTGTGTGCTAATGTATGCCAATGATGTGAAATTGTGATTTATATATAGGAATATGGCTTAAAAGTAATCTCTTACAAGTCGATCTTGACGCCTAGGTGTCAAGATAAATCTTAATGGCACTGAGAGCAAGGTAATGACAAGCTAGGTAGCATACTGCTTGAACGAGTAAATAATACCGATAAAGTTATTAATGATCTAGGCGTCGTTTTTGATCATAAACTTAAATTTGACTCTCATGTTACGACAATAGTCATCAAGGCAATGACTATTCATGGATTCATCAGGAGATGGTCCAAGGAGTTTGATGACCCTTACACGACATATTCATATCTCTTTTCCGTCCCTTTCTCGAGTTTGGGTCATGCGTATGGTCCCTACAATATGCAGTACATTACAACCGAACTGAGTCAGTACAAAAGTAATTTTTAGTATTTGTCTTTCGTGGCCTAAATTGGGATCCTGATGCTCGAATGCCATCA
Organism: Drosophila colorata; assembly: GCA_035041545.1. Taxonomy (NCBI): domain Eukaryota; kingdom Metazoa; phylum Arthropoda; class Insecta; order Diptera; family Drosophilidae; genus Drosophila; species Drosophila colorata. The sequence continues at coordinate 123,561 of JAWNLD010000093.1, forward strand.
TAGCCAAGTAGGCTCTTATTGATAAATCTCCCTTCTCTAACAAATCGGAGAACTATGCTTGGTGTAATCTTTGTCCATGGCGTAATCGATTCATCTGAGCTGATAAGCCAATTCAATTTCTCGGTTCCAACCAGACTAACACGTAATTTTAAGCCCTTATTACTTAACCATTGCTTAACTAACTATGCCCTGAATGAACCCTTCCAAGTAGATTGTAGATAGTTTGTATTCGTTTTGTACTTTGCGACTCGGGTCGTACGTTTTACGACTGCGCCCTTCGGTTGGACGGGAGGTGGGATACTGCTTATAGCATCCCCATTGTACTGCTTTCGAATATTTCGATGTCCCAGCATTAAGTTGCACTTGAACCAATAAGTGTGTTAAGTGAAAAAATAAAAATAAGCATTAGGAAAAAATCTAATCTACGTTGACACATCGGGATTGGAATTCGCGTCTGTTAGCGCGCCAGGCAACATCTCTACCACCGAGCTACAGCAGTATGTCGAACTCTGAGCTTAGAAACACACATACACAAACAATCGCTGGAGAATTCGAAAAAGGGCTCACGCATTTGGCGCTAGGCGCTTGCCATCACGTGGCTTGCCAATGTACAATAACTTCTGTGTTTCTGAACCGATTTGGATGAAATGCATTCTTATTGTACTGTAGTACATTTATATATTGCCTATTGCAGCCTATTAAACCAAATTTATAGTTTCTGAGATAAGCTCAGGCACTTTCGCTTGGGCCAAACTATGGAAAGTTGATTCTTAAATAACTTTTAAGCTAAGAATAGGATCGTTATGAAAATTTCAGGACGTAATAACAGCGTTGATTTGTTTACAAACCAAAGCGCAAGTCTGTAGTACTTTATTTTTTTGATATGGGGGCGAATTGCGGGAGGTATCCAAAATCCGAAATATTCAAAATCTGCGTATCGTTTTCGGAAATATACTACTTAATTTGGGGGCTCTAGGTCCTATAGCTTATGAGATATGCTAAAAAAAACTGCTTCATAAAACGAATATATAAAGTTCAAGTTCAGCTCTCTAGCGCTTGTAGTCTCTGAAATCATACAGACGGACGGACGGACAGGGCTTAATCGACTCGGCTAGTGATGCTGATCAAGAATATATATACTTTATGATATACTTTTCGGAGATGCTTCCTTCTGCCTGTTATATACATTTGCACAAAACCATTAATCCCTTTTTCCCATTTTCAATGGGTTTGATAAAAAAGAAAATAGTTTAATTTTATTCCTATATCATCTGACATACTACTTTGTCCACGAGTGCTTACAGATATAATAAAATAATTATTTAGAAATAATAATTTTAGCTGCACTTTAAACTACAAGTTGTGACAAAACTCAACTCAAGTTATATACAAGTGCACAATCGCAAACAGCCGCACACAAATTCTAAGAATACGAAAAAGTCTGGAAACTAAGCGACATCTACCGACCAGTGATCAATGACCACTTAATTGAGACTTAATTACTCATGTGACAAAATTTAACAGTTATCCTACACCATTCTAATGAAACCAAATAATAAATACCAATGTATGCTTTATATGGCGCTTGATATGTTGCATTGGCATCATTGATGTTGTGCACTTATCGAGTTTTGGACATAGCCAAAAAAGGTTTGATGCGATCTTTAGAGGTGGTCATCAGCAATCTGTCGGTATACATTTTATGCATCAACCTTTAAGTGTGAGGGCGATATATTGATTTAATCGAATTGCCACGCCCCTAGTGGGCGCAACCCGAAACCCTTAACACTTTATCTGACGAGGGCTTACACGAGTATACATTTTAAATTTCAATTTCAATTTCCGATTCAATAGCGGCGAAAAAATTGCGTTCATACGGACTGACGGACAACATGACGGTCATTGCACAAACCCAATATACTAGTTTCACCTCGTGAACGAGTATAAAAATAGTAAATAATAGTTGGGTATTTCAATTCGCAAAGATGGGTTCATTATTGAATAAGTATCATATATGTATACATATAAGTTTTGGTGGTGTGATCCAAATGATCTTGTCAAATTTCAATAAATAATAATAAACCAATGATATTATCAGCTGATTGCAATCAACAGCGATGGGCAGCATTGCAACATAAATTACAAGCAAATGCATATGGTCAGCTTATGTTATTAACAGCGTCTTAGAAGACGGTTTTAAGATGCCGCCTTATAATTATGATTTGGCAGCGTTTTTTTTCGATTCTAATCGCCAACGAGTACAGTCCTTTTTTATAAATGGTAGAATGGCACGTGGATTCAAAAATTCCACGTGCATCAACATCAAAGGTCCTAATCGAATTCTCTGGAAGAGGAATAAAATATAAGCGCTTCTGAGCGCAGAGAAGAAGAAAATAAAAAGAAGAAACAAAATTTCTTCATACCCTGGCATCGACGGAATTTCGGTAAAAACGGTAATCAAATGGCGTAGGTGTGCGCATTTCCTCGTGACTTTGCAGCCCAGACTGCGGCGCTGCGCTACTTGGCACCTAAAACAAAAATTAGGCATATCATAAACACCTTGACTACCCCAAAGCGACAAGCCGCGGCAATCTGCGATAAATCGTTAATAGTGTGTGCTCTCCTAAGGTGGGACAAAGCGGATTTGTGGATGATCGAATTTTCGCTTGCGCAGATCTGGTGAATCTCAAACTACCGCACGTACTCACACGGATTTTTAAATACAATTATTAAACGGTATATTCGCCGTAGTTGTATTTAAAAAGGGCGCAAGAAAACATGAAGTTTAATTAAGTGTTTTGCTTTTCGCATCATTGATATTGTCTATCGATCCTGATTTATTGCGTATATATCGCTGACGGCTCAACGTAAATAATATATATTTAAACAGGCTTCCACAGCACTTCAACGTCGTCGGTATCAGGTCTGCTGACATCGTTTGATGATAAACAAATTAGTGATTACTGTGAGGACAATCAAGTCACGCAAGAGAAAAACCTTCTTTCCACCATATAGTATGGTGGAGGAAATGTGATGGTCTGGGGTGCATAGCAGCAGGTGAACCTGGAGACATGTTTTTTGTGGATAATACAATGGAAAAGCATGTATACAAAAATATTTTGGAGTGTCGCTTACACACCAGTCACCAGACTTAAATCCCATAGAGCACATATGGGATTTATTGAAAAAAAAGGATAAGGAAGCATAAGATTACGCCCAAGGAATCCCTAAAAGCCGCATTAACTACAGAGTGTGCGAAAATCTATTCTGAAGAGACCAATAATTTGGTAATAAGTAGCGTCGACGTTTCGATGCCGTTATAAAAACCAAAGGCGGGCCAACAAAATATTAATAATAAACAAGTAAGAGTGGTCTAGTCGGGAAGGCCAGACTACGAGATGCCCGTAACCCAGGTACATATTAAATTCCGCAAATAACTTGCAGGTTAAATTACTATGTATACATACTTATAAACTTTAATAGGTATTTATATATATGTCCTAAATTTCTTGAAACAAATTTTTTATATACACATTTAATTTACCAATACACATTCGTATTATATGTAAATTTGTGCACTATCCTGAATACTTACTGAGATTCCACTGTGGTAAACAGTCTCAAAAGCCCTAAAGCTGTGTAAAGAGTGTATAGCACTGGGCCCAGACCAGCATTAATGTGGCAGATTTCGGACCCCGCATGGTCACATCTGACGTAGAACCATCGCTGGTATAGGTAAGATTTCAATACAAGGTAGTATGGAGCGGGGAGTAAGAGCTTCAGTTTATGTAGCAGTCCTGGGTACCATACACGGTTAAATGCCTGTTTGACGTCCAGCAATGCTGAGCAGCATTTTCTGTCTTCGAAAGAATTGAGGATAGTTTGCACAATCCAGTGGCACTGCTCAGGGGTACCGTACTACCTCCTGAAGCCAATTTGGTGGTCTGGTATCAGAGTGCCGTGTTTCAGCAGGAGCAGTACTCTTGCCAGGAGTATGCGTTCAAAGATTTTAGACATTATTGCCAGTAAGCTGATGGGACAGTAGGACGCCGGACCCTGTTCGGGCTTGCCAGGCTTGGCTATCATAATGATCTCCGCACACTTCCATTGTGACGGCAAGTGGCATACCCTAATAATGGCATTAAAAATGTGTGTGATGAGAGCGAGTGCACGTGGGGCGAGGGCCTTGACTGCTGCTGCATCGACGGTATCGATGCCAAGTACCGGCCGAATCAGCAGGTCCATTTGGCAGGGTAAGTCTAGGAAGACCTGGGTTGCAGCTGCATCCGCGGGTGTGCATTAGTTAAATGGAGAGAATGTACTCTCCAAGTAGTGAGCAAATGCCTGTGCCTTCTTCTCGTCGGACCGACACCTGCATATTGCCATTTGGGGTGTCAATTGTCATCACTGAAGCCTGCAACCAAGGGTCCAGAACGTATGTGAGTTCAACGTACCTGAGGCCTAGTTTGATAATTAGTGCTCGACCACCTCGAAAATTTATAAATTATGCACCCCTGATAGGAGGCAGTGTGGCTATCGTCGCAGTGCACGCATGTGGCGGCAGCCTCTCGTGGTTTGGTGCAGTAACGCATCTGTACGACTTCCAGCAGTAGCCGTCGCTTCCAACACCCCGAAGGTTAACCGTTGATTTGATCAAACGGGGGGCCGCTATTAAATAGGAGCTCTCCGAGCGGCTCCAATGTTGGAAAACAGCTATCACAAAAATTAAAGACAAAGCAGGAGCAGCGAGCGAATTCAGAAATATCAAGAAACTCATCTACACAAAAATACAAATGATAAAATTAGTATTATTTCGAAACGAACTTTTCATGAAATAGTTTAAAAAAAATTTTGGAAAAATATTAGGAAAAAAATTGTACTGATCTCGTTGAGAGCTCAGACGAGAATGCTTAAACAATGTGAAACAATATTATTCCTAACGTAAACGATGATACCCCTCTTAGGTCGCACTAACAAGGTATTACCTTGTTTACTAAGGGATCATAATGTGACCGACGTAGTTTTTTTGTCCGCAATGTCACTCTGATTTGCGACCTTATCATCATTTTTGGGATATTTAGGAGGAACAAAATCTCCTATAATAAATAACCCCGAAGCAGTTGTTGCTCTACTACAAGCAACGTATATTGCAGCACGTTGCATACAAGGGCAAGTGTGAGCCACCACTTTGCGTACAGAAGCTACATGGATCCCAATTCAGAAAATAGTTAAAAGTTTTCAATATAGAAGAAATGAGCAAGTTACCATTGACCGTAGGCAGTTTCCAGAACTGCCTGCAGAAGGTATAACAATACACAAATGGGCGAGCGAGATTTCCTACACTTTCTTGTGAAAATTTCATCCATAAAGTATTTGGAGTGCTGGATGCATCAAAATATATTTGCATTAAATGCCTGTTGCCCTATTTTGACTAACCCATCGCCGGTAGATGTAGATACATTGACCGTAATCATATATTTGGCAGTGGTTTTTAAGAGAAGGGACATACATAATCCCTGTGTTTCGGACGACCTAAAGCTCCTAACGGTTTTAAAAAATCGATCCCTATTTGCCGCATTTAATGTGTAGCTTTTATAATATCATAAGCGGTAGAAATACATTGTTCAGTCAGAATGGAGTTAAACTTTACAGTATTAAAATTGTCAGTTGCTGCATTGGTACTAAAAAGTTGAATTGCATAATTTGGCACCGCCGGTGGCTGACATATGCGGGACCGGACCAGACTAATGTCATCGGTTGTCATGATGCCCGATGCCATATTATTCTAAGCAGATGCAAATAATTGGTACCCCGTTGTCGCATAATTTCGGTGAGCTCAAAATACTTGAAAAGGTCCCACAGAGAAGACGCATAAAAGGCACTGTATGGATCATTAGAGTTGGATTCGAAAATCCAACGATAACTTTCGTAGATCTCCGAAGACTATGACTAAAATACCACCGAATGGAGAAGTATTTTTAAAAATTTGTTTTAAACGGGAGTCCAGCTAAAAAAACATTTTGGCATATTTAAGCCACATAATGGCAGTTCTCGTCATTATCAGGCACTGATCATAATAAGGAGCAAGATTAGGGGCTCAGCTGATGCTGTGTTGGCTTCATTCGGCACAGTATTAAATTTCGATGCGATAATAGATCGCCTCTACTTCACGTATAGCGATAAGCGGCCAATACCCGCCATCGAGCAAGAGTTAGGCACTCTAAGGCAGGGTGGCCTCTCCTTGCTTGAATACTATGACGAGGTCGAAAAGAAGCTGTGTGAAAAATTCCGCGATGATGCGTTGCGGGTCTTCATATCAGGGCTTAAGCGCGGTCTAACAGATGTACTTTTTGCGGCAAGATCCAAAGAATTGTCTTCGGCTCTGGCTGTCGCCCAAGAGATCGAGTCGAACCATGAAAGGTACGCTTTCGCTGCCAATTTTGCGCGAAGCCAGGAAGAAAGAGAGCGCAGGCCAAACGGAAAGCGCAAGGTCAACAGCTGGAGAAAGCTGCGCAGCGATCAGATCCACCAACAAGCGGTGCAAAAAACCCGCATTTCAGTAGACAGCATACACCACAAGGACAGCCCAGTCAACGTAGTAGTAGGGTCCAAAACAACAACAACGCACCTGAACCTGAACCACCTGGAAGTTGACCCTTTAATGTCTAAGTACTTGATGCCATCGCAAGCTCCGGCTTACGTTAACTCCAATAATCCTCAGGCTTATAAACGAACAAACACTTCTGACTGATCAACTGGTCAGAGGCGTCAGAGAGTGAATCATACTACTCAGAGTCAAAAAGTTGATCCTAAGGAGTATGAAACTGCCGCTAAGGCTGCCGAAGCGCAGATAGCTGATGAATCAGATGAAGATTCGGACGCTATACATTTTTTTAGAGGTAAGTCCCTGGTGCCTTTCCTCTTGCGAGATGTAGCGGGGGCACAGATGAAAATTCTTATCGACACGGGCGCGACGAAAAACTACATTCGCCCATACCCTTGGCTAAAAGGAGTCCGCTCGGTCGATACGCGATTTACAATCCACTCAATTCATGGCACTACCAAAATATCACAGAAATGTTATATATCAATGTTTGGACAGAAAGCAACGTTCTTACTCCTCCCGGATCTTTCAACATTTGACGGGATCATAGGCCTCGACCTGCTAACACAAGTCGGGGCGCAACTTTGTCTAAACACCAGCCAACTCAAGTTTGGTAATCAATCGGAACCGATACTGTACCATAAATGCCTGAACGTCAATTTCACTAACGTAGATTGCGCTGACGCACTCCCTTCAATAAGAGACAAATTTTTAAAAATGTTAGAGGGTAGAAAAAAGACTTTTGCAGACGCTAATGAAGCTCTGCTCTAATCGAAACATGCGCCTTGTAATAGACTTTCGAAAACTTAATGAAAGAACCATTCCAGATAAGTATCCCATGCACAATATCTCCATGATTTTGGGAAATCTAGGTAAAGCCAAGGACTTTCGACCTTTTCTCACGTAAGACCAGTTTTGTTTGGGCATTGAAAAGTTTGTATGAAGCAAATATGAGGGTGTTCAAGGAAAAGTCTCAATTTTTTTAGAAAAGCGTTAATTTCCTTGGATTTGTGGTCACTAGCGATGGTGCTACAACCGACCCAGAGAGGAAGCTAAGGCCATACAAGAATTCCCGGAGCCCAAGACGGATTTCGAGGTAAGATCATTCGTAGGACTCGCTAGCTATTACAGGATGTGTTGTCCACCGATGGGCAAATAGATAATTAAGTTTCAATTGCCTTACGCGAGTTCGACCAGTCGTCAAATTTAATTGACGAGAGTTGCACTGGTTTTGTTTTTCTTCGCGTTAACCGACTATAGCGCACGTAGAATCGTTTTGTTCTTTGATTACTTTGATTAAAAGCCGAAAAAAATATAACATTAGGAACTACGTCCTCTTTATTTGAAGTCAATTTGCAACTAAATAAACATAAATCAATTCTAGCACTAGTAAGCTGTGGCTTAGCGGCAGCGGCGTTGGCAGCGGCGTTGCTGCTGATGTTGTTGGCCTGTTGGGCAATTCTTCTTGGAATTTTCGGTGGTTGCCGGACGGCGCGTGGAGGAAATGAAACAGACACCAATTCAGCATTTTGCTGCACTTTCAATGAGGTGTTGCAATGCTTCTTATGTACTGTGTGAATTTATTTGTTGTTAACTTGTATATACATACAGTAAGCACAACATTCATTCGTACACCCTTAATCTTGAAGTTTATTGCTCTGTAACTTAACGTACAGTAAAGCTAAGCAAAACATTTTTATTTTTAATAAAAAGTGTAACATTCTTAAATAATATTAAAAAAAAAGTAAGTGTTGTGGTACTACAATTTTTTTATTTCCAAATCAATTTAGTTTTTCTTTATTTCGCCAGAGCTTCGATTTTATTATTGCGGCCATATTTATCTATTGGTGGCAACTTACTTTCGATTATCTTAATCTACAATTGGAGCTAACAAACTCTCTGAATCATAATATAGAGTAACAAATGGTTAATGGCTATTACAATAGTATCGATAACTGTAATACAGTGTTATTAATAGAGCAATGGCCCAACAGCTCGACCATCCTGACAATTAGATCGTCCTCGATCTATGAATTTGTTGATACATTTTTTTGAATTTATTTTTATTATTATTTTTTGTAGAACGAATTTAAGAACTAAGTTAGGATTGAACAATAAGATAAGATCTAAAATAAATATTAATATAATTTAGTCAGAGTTATTTTTACACTGATCACGTCAATCTGCCCATTTACGTAAGCGACAAGCCTCCATGATACCTTCGTACGGAACTTGGCTTATTTGGCAATTTTCAATATCATTCAACACATATCGGTCATTTGGTAACACTTTCTTAATGGTATAAGGACATTTATATTTAGAGGTGAATTTTTTATAAACAAAAACAAATCAAAACTTAGCATGATTCTTATGAAATATTCTGCGCTTTTCTGCTGACATTTCTTAATTTTCTCAGCTGCTTTCATGCGATGAGACTCTAAACCACAGTGTGAAAAATCAAGCTTGTCATCTAAATACTCTGTCAAAGTGTCAATGTCGCAACGTCTTTGTTGAGTTCCGAACAATAACACTAAGGGTAATTCCTCCGTTACAGAATGTTAAGAATTATTTATTGCATATTCGGCTCTTACTAATTGTTTACTCCAATCTGAATGCTATACTGGTTCACTTATCTTAGTTAATATGGCTTTTACTGTTATATTCACTCGCTACACCTGACCGTTTGTTTGAGGCGGTGCAGTAGCTACTTTAATATGTTATATATTATTATCTAAAAGAAACCTATCAAATTCTAATGATGTAACACACGATCCTCTATCATTAACAATTCTCCGTGCATGACTATAAAATTCAAAATACTTCGAGAGACACGTATTAACTTCCTTTGTGCTCGTTGTGTTTATAGAAAATAACTTTACAATTTTTGTAAACCCATCAATTTTAATTAATATGTGATTCTTATATATAAATGAAGGAAGAGGGCTGAAATGGTCTATATGCAATGTGTCATACGGAATTGGTCGTGCGTAGGAACTGTAAACATAATTCACTTTAGACAGTTCTTAATGAATAAGTCAACTTTAGCTTTTATGTTCGGAAACCAATAGTGCTTATCTATTTCCTTAACACACTTCTCAGTTCCTAAATGACATAGTTTCTTACGGATTCTTCTTATTAAATGAGTTTCCATTTCTGCTGGGACATACAACCGTCTTAACAAGTTCGTGCTCTAATTTATTTCTTAACTCAATAATATTACTACCCCTGTTTTGTGTTATCTGAAGTTGAAAATTAATAGCATCACTATCAATTACTGAAACTATCTTAACCTTATTTTCACATTCGTGAATTGTTACAACGAATTCATGCATTACTTCACATTGAATTGCTGAAGGATATCTGCTTAGAGCATCAACAAGCGTCATATATTTTCCACTACGATGTTTTGGAATATAATCACAGTTTGCTAGTTCAAGGGCCCATCTAGCTATGCTTGCGTTCATTCGCCTATGTTCTAAAGTCAACACCAAAGCATTACAATCTGTAATAATTTTGAACGGAATTCCTTCCAAATAAATTATAAACTTTTTCAATGAATAAAAGGCAGCTAGTGTTTCCAATTTAAAACTTTCTAATCTGGACTCTTGCTTAGTAGCTCTCTGTGAAAAATATGCAATCGGGTGAAATTCATTATCGTCCTGTTTCTGTAATAAAATTCTGCCGAACCCTTCATTACTTGCATCACAATGTAATTCCGTTTCTCGATTCGGATTATAAAGAGCTAATATTGGGGACGAGATTAATTTTCCCCGAAGCTTTTCAAAAATACCTATACAATCATCATTCAAATTGAATTTGACACCTGGTTTTGTAAGATCATGTAATGGTTTTGCTACTTTCGAATAAGCCCGAATAAAATGTCTAAAATATGAAAACAATCCCAAACACTTTTGCATTTCGTGTCTATCTCTTGGCAATGGGACGTGTTTAATGGTGGAAATATGTTCATTATTTGGACTTATGCCTTTCGCACTAACTGTGTATCCTAAACTCCTATAGGCAAATTGGCATTTCCTTATTTTTATTTCCAAACGATATTTTGCCAAGAGCCTTAAAGCTTTACCTAATGTTTGAAAATGGTCATCTATTGTCTTAGAGCCTATATCAATATCACCAAATACACTACATCACCTCCACAGATTAATGGTTCCAAAATAAAACTAATAAATCTCATGAAAACTGCAGGTGCGTTCATATGTCCGAAGGGCATTCTTGTATACTAATCTAAAAGTGTAAAATATTGTTTTCCTTCCATTCTCTCTAAGCAATCGTCTATCAGTGGCAATGGATATCCATCTCGAGTCGTTATCTTATTCAGTCATCTGTCATCTATGCACATTCTTTTTTCCCCAGATTTTTTTTAACTAGACCTATGGCAGAATTATATGATAAATGGCTGGGTCTAATAAATCCTTTACTTAATAAGTCATCAATTGTACTATCAACGTCTTTTTTCTCTTGATACGAAAGCCTTCTTGGAACAGAACGTACAGGATCATCTGACGTAAGTTTTATATTCATTTCGTAGTTATGGTCAGTTTGCTACGGTATTCACTACCTAACTTTGGGTCAATGTCATAATCTGTGACTTTAAATATTTCAATGCTATAAATATATGGTCTATCTAGGTCATTTGTTTCTAATGGTTCGCTTGTCAATTCTGCCTCTTCACTTAATAGATTTGTTTGGTTTTCTATATAAGATTCTAATACATCTCCCATTAAATTATCAATGTTATCAAAATTATTATCAATATCAATTAGTTCGCTATTACAATTACTATTCTCATGTATTATATATCTCACTGGGTCACTATCACTGTCATTATTCTTAAGTTCGTCAAATTTTAATAAATCACTATCACTGTCATATTCTTAAGTTCTACTTGATTCAATGGGCAGTTTTTCTCTTTGACTTTAATTTTATTTTGAAATGCAAGTTTCAATCCATAACCTCTAAGGAACGACCTAAAAGTACTTTAGTAGATACAAAGTAGTCTAGTACAGCATAATATGCAGTATTTTGCCTAATTCCATGAAAAGTTAATATAACATAAATTTCTCCATATGTGTATAAGTTAACAGAAGCCAACGCAAGTGCAAATGTAATTTGATATCACACCAGCCACAGACATTGGTCTGGGCCGGATGTCTTGCACAACGGCAGCGCACGAGGCGCAGGCTAAGCATTTTAGCGGCCGTTGTGAGTTGAATCCAATAGCTTAAGTCTTTTCTATTTGTATCCCTTAGCTTTAGTTTTATTTCGGGTTTTGATTGCGGCGCATCGGCCCAATGTAACTGATGGTTATCTTCAATCACTAGTCCGAGCGACCTAGTGATTAATAAATGATTAATAACTATTTAATTGGCGCCCAACGTTTTTCGAACCATTTTATAATTTGGACACTCTGTGCTGTGCAGTGTCAAATAAAATAATCGACCCACCAGTGCGAATAACAAAGCTGTGCCTGACCTACGCTAATTTTGGTCATTGACACAAGTGCAATTAAAATTCCCTTGTTACACTGAAGCCGCTGGAGCTCTTCGGGCAGCGACTTGTCACCAACCTAGCGCGCAAGCGGGTTTTGGGCAGCGAAGAACATTGTCACTCATAGGCGGAAGCTGGGGATCATAGAGAGCATTCGTGACCGCGGCGTGGGAAGCAGCAGCAGTAGTAGTAGCACATAGAGCCCTGCTAGGACCAACTAAAATGTAAGTGGGCCGTCATTTGGCGTAAACTTTTTTCAATCCGCGTGAATTAAGGTTAGAAATCTAAAGAAAAAAAAATAAAAAAATACATAAAAATAAAACTTGCAACACATAATTGTGCTCCCAGTTCACTTTTGAGTGACGTTATTCTGCATCCATCAGCAACTTTTGATAAGCATTCGTTGCCAGTATTTATTCAATTTGCTGTGGTTAATCTGCCCTTGAAACTGTGTTGATATTATTGTTGACAGCGTAGCCCATGAACAATGCGTTTCGCTGTTACAGGGACCGTTCAGCGCGGGGATCAGAGTCAGACGAGTCCGCTACTATAGGTAGAGAAACAGAACCGCAGCCTGCTCTCTCGCGAGAAATCGCGGACAACAAACGAAAAATAGGAATGGATCCAGACCAGCTTAAGGCTGTGGTGCAGGCCGCAGTGGTCAGTGCCTTGGAGGCACAGAGAGTACGTCAACTCTAGCGCTCCTCAAGCCTATAAAAGAATAGCCACGTCTGGACGTTTAAGCGGACAGAGAAGGCAAAGGGTCAATCATATAGCTAACGAGCCGGATCAAGACCCAGGGGCTTATGCTAACGCTGCTGTAACATCGGAACGGCAAGTCGCCGACGACAATGGTAGCGACTATGACTCGGACATGGTCAATTTGTTATGGGAAGCTCCCTGCTGCCCACATTTATAGAAGAGTAGCAGGGATCCAGATTAGATTCCTCATCGACACGGGCGCTTCCAAAAACTACATTAGACCACATAACAGTCTAAAAGACTGCGCCCAGTAATTTCTTCTTTCTCCACCCACTCGATTCACGGCACCTCTACGATCACACATAAGTGCCTCGTATCTTTGTTCGGCCAAAAGGCCACATTCTTTTTGCTCCCTGATTTGTCGACATTTGATGGAATCATAGGACTTGACCTACTCACGCAAGCAGGAGTGTCGCTTTGTCTTTCCTCTGGCCAACTCAAATGTGGCTCAGTAACGGAACCAATCGAGTTCCACAGGTGCGTGGACGTTAACTTTACATATGTTGATTGCGCCGACGCGCCCGATGCAGTAAAAGACGCATTTCTTAAGATGCTAAAAAGTAGACACAAAGCCTTTGCGGATCGGGAAGAAGCACTTCCCTACAATACGTCAGTGGTGGCCACTATCAGGACCACTGACGAACAACCAGTTTATGTCCGATTGTATCCCTATCCTATGGGAGCAGCAGAATTTGTTAACAAAGAAATACAAAGCCTTCTAAAAAACGGCATCATTAAAAAATCTGTTTCCCCCTATAACAACCCCATTTGGGTGGTTGACAAAAAGGGCACAGATGAGTTCGGCAACAAGAACATGCGTCTTGTAATGGATTTTCGAAAACTCAATGAGAAAACCATTGCTGATAGATACCCCATGCCTAATATTACAATGATCCTTGCGAATCTTGGTAAGGCCAAATACTTTTCGACACTGGATTTGAAATCCGGCTACCACCAGATCACGCTAGCAGAGCGTGATCGTGAAAAAACAGCTTTCGCTGTTAACGGGGGAAAGTACGAATTTTGTCGACTTCCTTTCGGGTTGAAGAATGCAGCCAGCATCTTTCAAAGAACCGTCGACGACATACTGCGTGAGCAGATTGGCAAATCCTGCTATGTTTATGTTGACGATGTCATTGTCTTCTCGAAAGATGAAGATTCCCATGTCAAACATGTGGAGTGGGTCTTGAAGAGCCTGTATGAGGCAAATGTGAGAGTCTCCAAGGAGAAATCGCGCTTTTTTAAGAAAAGCGTAGGTTTTCTTGGTTTTGTGGTAACCAGCAACGGAGCCACAACAGACCCGGAAAAGGTAAAAGCAATTCAAGAGTTCCCAGAACCAAAGAATGTATTCGAAGTCAGATCATTTCTTGGTCTGGCCAGTTACTATAGGTGACGTCCTAAAGGGTGAGAATGGGTCAGTTAGTAAGCATAGATCGCGAAACATCCCGTTAGAATTCTCCGATCTTCAGCGTCACGCTTTTCAAAAGCTGGGCAACATTTTGTCCTCAGAAAACGTTATGCACCGATACCCCGACTATAAGAAGCCGTTTGATCTAACGACAGACGCTTTGGCCTACGGCGTAGGGGCAGTGCATTCCCAGGATGGTCGCCCCATCTCAATGATTTCCAGAACATTGAGGCCCCCAGAGGGGAACTACGCCGTCAACGAGCGGGAACTATTGGCTATAGATTGGGCCCTTAGCAAGCTACGTCACTACCTATATGGTGTAAAAGACAAACATTTTCACAGACCACCAGCCGTTAACTTTTGCCGTTTTCGAATCAAATCCAAATGCCAAAATCAAAAGGTGGAAAGCGCGTATTGAGGAAACAAATGCGCGAATGTTTTATAAGCCAGGCAGAGAAAATTTAGTTGCTGATGCGCTTTCGCGACAGCAGCTCAATGCTCTAGACGAGCCCAATGCCGATTCCTGTGCGGCCACAGTCCACAGCGAGCTGTCATTAACGCACACAATTGAGTCCACTGAAAAGCCGCTCAATTGTTTTCAAAATCAAATCGTCATTGAGGAGGCACACGTCCCCTCAAAACGCAACTTCATTCTTTTCGGGGATAAAAGACGTCATGAAGTAAGCTTCACTGATGCCACAACCATTCTTGACGAACTCCGTGACTTAATCAATCCAAAAGCGGTAAATGCCCTCTACTGCAACCTGCACACACTAGCCCAAATTCAAGATGGCTTAGTGCGTATGTTTCCAGGTACGAAGTTTTGGCACTGCAAAAATCGTGTTGCAGATGTTTTTAATATCGATGAGAGGAGGGAAATTCTCATTGCTGAACATAATAGAGCGCACAGAGCAGCTCAAGAAAATGTCAAGCAAGTCCAGAATATTATTTTCCAAAAATGGCAAAAATAGCCAAAGAAATTGCAGAGAACTGTAGAATCTCTTCAACGGCCAAGTACGACAGACATCCAAGAAAACAAGAGCTAGGGGAGAATCCAATTCCTGAGACTTCTGGCGAATTTCTGCATATTGATATTTTTTCCACAGACAAAAAGTTTTTTTTGACCTGTGTCGATAAGTTTTCTAAATTTGCAGTCGTACAACCAATTCAATCGCGCACTTTTGAGGACTTAAAAGTCCCTCTGCTACAGCTCATGAATTTCTTTCCGCGAGTCAAAACTATGTATTGCGACAACGAACCTTCGCTGAATTCGCTGACAATCAAGTCCCTGTTATTGAACAACTACGGAGTCCATATTGTTAATGCGCCTCCGCTGCATAGCACCTCCAATGGCCAAGTGGAGCGCTTCCATAGCACTCTAGCCGAGCTTGCGCGCTGCCTCAAGTTAGAGAAAAACATTAGTGACTCAGTTGAAATCATAATGCTGGCCACGGTAGAATATAACAAGACAATCCATTCCGTTATCAACAAGGGACCTGTTGATGCCATCCTTATACCTGCAGGTGAACCTCAGGAAGAAATAACAGCAAAACTAAAGAATGCGCAAGACACGCTCCGAGCTAGGCTGAACACCCAGCGTCAGAATAGGATTTTTGAAGGAGAAGGAGAAAAGGTCTTGGTAAAAAGAAACCGCAGGCTTGGCAACAAGCTCACGCCCTTGTGTGAAGAACGTGTCGTAGAGGCAGACCTCGGCACGACCGTTCTCATTGGGGGGAGGGTGGTCCATAAGGACAACCTTAAGTAGGGCGAGAGCTATGAGTTTTTTTTTTGCGCTACTTGGCAATAGTTTTAAGTTTCAACATTTTGAGCCACTTGGCATTAGCTTTAAGATTTTACGCCGCTTGGCGTTATTATTAGGAGACACTTAGTAATAGTACAGTCCGTTTTGTCTGTTTTCCGCAGGTATGGGTTTCTGCTGTCTCTCTTTCTTGTGGGTACTGCGGCGCGTGTGACAGACTATTCACACGCCAAATATATCCCTATTGTTGAGGGCGAAGTCCTGGTATGGGAGGAATTCAGCTTCGTCAGGCACACCGCTAACATCTCTGAATATGACAGAATGGTAAAGGAAACAATTGGGCTATGTGAAATGTTTCCGCAGTCACACATGAAGAAGCTTCTAAGCGTGGATGCCGCCCACCTCAGAGATATGGTAGAAGCGCTTGGAGTGCATCACAGGGTAGCAAGGAGTTTGGACTTTTTAGGCACAGCCCTCAAAGTAGTTGCAGGAACACCGGACGCTAGTGACTTTGAACAGATTAAATTCACAGAGTTACAATTGGTGAACTCCAACAACAGGCAGGTAGCTATAAACACGAAGGTTCAAGAGCAGATCAACCAGCTTACGTCAACCGTCAACACAATATTAAAAGCTGCAAAGAAGAGTCAAGTCGATTCTGGTCATTTGTATGAGACGCTCCTAGCGCGTAACAGAATGTTGCTGATGGAAATGCAGAATTTAATGCTCGCGGTGACCCTTGCTAAAATAAACATAATAAGCCCAAATATATAAGATCACGCGGATTTAAAATCTGTTTGGCTAGATGAACCCACAGGTACTCCAATAGCTGACCTTATGTCCGTTGCGTCCGTTAAAGTGTTACAGTCCACAAACGCCCTTCACTTTATAATTAAGTTTCCAAAAATCAAAATGGCTTGCAGAAAGGTAATGCTGTATCCTGTCGGTCACGAGAATGCTGTACTACAAATCGATGATAATATTATAGCTGAATGTGGAGATCAAGTGCTCGCTCTTAAAAATTGTGCCAGAGAGCTTCATGCTGGTGGTTCGGCAAGCTGTCAGATACAGCCGAGTCATCTGGACCCGATCACATGGGTAGATGACGGAATTCTGATCATCAACAATCGGCCTGCTACAGTTTGCATTGACAACGGCACTGAGACTTGGGTTCACGGAACGAATCTCATCACGTTCAACAAGAGGGCTCGATCAACGAGACCAAATATCTGAATCTCAACAGTGTTCAGAGCAAGTTCCCTGGCATTGCAGCATCTCCCCTTCTGAACGTCACCGGTCACCAGGACGTACTAAGTCTCCCTTACCTTCATCGTTTGAATGAACGTAACTTGGAGATTATTAAAGAAGTCAAAGACGAAATCGGAAGTGTCAACAGCGTTGTAATGGCCTTTTGGTTGGGAGCTGTTTGTTGCGCTATAATATGCGCCGGAATCATCTATCATCGGTACAGGAAGAACGTGGTCACAGCCAAGAACATCAGAGAGGTGATCGCCGAGATAGGAACGGCCGAGGGCGGCCTTAACTTAAGGGGGGAGCAGTTAACAGAAGTCAACGCAATTGCAAATGTAATTTGATATCACACCAGCCACAGAAGCTGACATTGCTCTGGGCCGGATGACTTGCACAACGGCAGCGCACGAGGCGCAAGCTAAGCATTTTAGCGGCCGTTGTGAGTTGAATCCAATAGCTTAAGTCTTTTCTATTTGTATCCCTTAGCTTTAGTTTTACTTCGGTTTTTGATTGCGGCGCATCGGCCCAATGTAACTGATGGTTATCTTCAATCACTGGTCCGAGCGACCTAGTGATTAATAAATGATTAATAAATATTTAATTTATATTTGAAATCCATTAACACCACAATGTTCTGTAAGCTTCAGCTGATTGCCAATGAAATTAGGAGGCACCGCCGAGTGTTGAATCAAATTAATTGCGCTACCGCTATCAAGTAAAGCAGACAAAACTACGACATTATATCCACGTCTTACATCAGTGTAAAAATATACTCCTACCTGATTGACAATGGAAATAAAGGCATCACTATTTTCCTCATTTCCTTGTTGTTAACAGTCGTTGGAAGTACCAACGAACATCGATGTTGGCGTCGACTTCTCTTGGCAATCCTTAAGCATGTGTTGCAAAGATCCAGAATGGAAGCATGATCGCTTCTCTCGCTTTGGTGGGAAACACTATAAAGCGTAATGACCATACGCTGAGCAATTGAAGCAACGTGTTTTACGTTGGTCTGCTAGCAGTTGTGTTTGTTCCGAATTTCTTTCCATACCATAAGACAGCTCAAGGTTGTTCTTATGTAAATTAGCATATTTCCTTGCTAGTTCCTTAAGTTCGCCAATGGTCGATACAGAATATAATAGAGCAATACTGGCTGAGCGATCGCAGAATCCGTCAATAATAAATTGCACTGTTAGCTTTGCATCTATCGCAGCTCTCATAGCAATTTCTTTCATTCGCAACATGTATCCAATGACAATATTTTCCTTAGGCTTCAATTTAGTTTCCTTTAGCAGAAATATTATGTCGGTAGCTGAATTACTACGTCCAAAGGCTTTCAGAAAATTCCGCTTAAATTCGTAAAAGCAACTGAATCGATCTACACGCAAGAACAATTCAGCCTCTGATGCTGGCCTCATAAACATACGCACACAACGCAATATAAAGCTCGGAGTGTCGTCGATGTCATTGCAAATTCGTTCAATGCTGAATGTTGCACTGAGTGGAAAATAAACTTGTTTGGCCGTTAGCCACTGTGCAATTTCTTCTTTGTTCCTTGTTGTAATTATTGCGTCAGCCAATTTTTCAAGTCAGAACAAAATTTGAGTTAGGATGTACGAGTTAAAGAAAATTGCTATTACTTTCGATTATCTTAATCTATAATCGGAGTTAGCAAACTCTCGGAATCATAATATCATGTAACAAATGGTTAATGGCAATTACAATAGTATCGATAACAGTGATACAGTGTTATTAGTACAACAATGGCCCAACATAAGATAACTCTAGTCGGGAGTGCCCGACTAGGTGATACCCAGAGGCGAGTTGTCGTTATATACATTTATTTAAACTTTTCTGCATTCATACACGACTTCACAGCCGCATTTAGTAAAATAAAATAAAAACAAGTGAGAACGTTGCAGTCGGCTGTAACCGACAGCGGAATACTCGTTCACGGTGTAATAACAACGAAAACATTTAACCTAGCATTATGGGTGCACAACAAAAATAATAAACGCGGCCCCGATCCCGGGCCTACCGCACAATTAACATGTAAACCCCGCCTTTGACACCAACGCCACCAAACATTTAACCTCGAGTGTGACGAAATTAAAGTTAAGGTATTTAATAAGACTTATACGAAAAATTTTAACAGAAAAAATTTTAAAAGTTTGAATAAATAAATGTACCATAAATGCCTGAACGTCAATTTCACTGACGTAGATTGCGCTGACGCACTCCCTTCAATAAGAGACACATTTTTAAAAATGTTAGAGGGTAGAAAAAAGACCTTTGCAGACGATAATGAAACTCTGCTCTAATCGAAACATGCGCCTTGTAATAGACTTTCGAAAACTTAATGAAAGAACCATTCCAGATAAGTATTCATGCCCAATATCTCCATGATTTTGGGAAATCTAGGTAAAGCCAAGGACTTTCGACCTTTTCTCACGTAAGACCAGTTTTGTTTGTGCATTGAAAAGTTTGTATGAAGCAAATATGAGGGTGTTCAAGGAAAAATCTCAATTTTTTTAGAAAAGCGTACATTTCCTTGGATTTGTGGTCACTAGCGATGGTGCTACAACCGACCCAGAGGAAGCTAAGGCCATACAAGAATTCTCGGAGCCCAAGACGGATTTCGAGGTAAGATCATTCCTAGGACTCGCTAGCTATTACAGGATGTGTTGTCCACCGATGGGCAAATAGATAATTAAGTTTCAATTGCCTTACGCGAGTTCGACCAGTCGTCAAATTTAATTGACGAGAGTTGCACTGGTTTTGTTTTTCTGCGCGTTAACCGACTATAGCGCACGTAGAATCGTTTTGTTCTTTGATTACTTTGATTAAAAGCCGAACAAAATATAACATTAGGAACTACGTCCTCTTTATTTGAAGTCAATTTGCAACTAAATAAATATAAATCAATTCTAGCACTAGTAAGCTGTGGCTTAGCGGCAGCGGCGTTGGCAGCGGCGTTGCTGCTGATGTTGTTGGCCTGTTGGGCAATTCTTCTTGGAATTTTCGGTGGTTGCCGGACGGCGGGTGGAGGAAATGAAACAGACACCAATTCAGCATTTTGCTGCACTTTCAATGAGGTGTTGCAATGCTTCTTATGTATTGTGTGAATTTATTTGTTGTTAACTTGTATATACATACAGTAAGCACAACATTTATTCGTACACCCTTAATCTTTAAGTTTATTGCTCTGTAACTTAACGTACAGTAAAGCTAAACAAAACATTTTTATTTTTAATAAAAAGTGTAACATTCTTAAATAATATTAAAAAAAAAGTAAGTGTTGTGGTACTCCAATTTATTTATTCCCAAATCAATTTAGGTTTTCTTTATTTCGCCAGAGCTTCGATTTTATTATTGCGGCCATATTTATCTATTGGTGGCAACTTACTTTCGATTATCTTAATCTACAATTGGAGCTAACAAACTCTCTGAATCATAATATAGAGTAACAAATGGTTAATGGCTATTACAATAGTATCGATGACTGTAATACAGTGTTATTAATAGAGCAATGGCCCAACAGCTCGGCCATCCTGACAATTAGATCGTCCTCGATCTATGAATTTGTTGATACATTTTTTTGAATTTATTTTTATTATTATTTTTTGTAGAACGAATTTAAGAACTAAGTTAGGATTGCACAATAAGATAAGATCTAAAATAAATATTAATATAATTTAGTCAGAGTTATTTTTACACTGATCACGTCAATCTGCCCATTTACGTAAGCGACAAGCCTCCATGATACCTTCGTACGGAACTTGGCTTATTTGGCAATTTTCAATATCATTCAACACATATCGGTCATTTGGTAACACTTTCTTAATGGTATAAGGGCATTTATATTTAGAGGTGAATTTTTTATTTTTACCTTTTGTGGTATCAATGTTTCGAACTAAAACAAAATCAAATCAAAACTTAGCATGATTCTTATGAAATATTCTGCGCTTTTCTGCTGACATTTCTCAATTTTCTCAGCTGCTTTCATGCGATGAGACTCTAAACTACAGTGTGAAAAATCAAGCTTGTCATCTAAATACTCTGTCAAAGTGTCAATGTCGCAACGTCTTTGTTGAGTTCCGAACAATAACACTAAGGGTAATTCCTCCGTTACAGAATGTTAAGAATTATTTATTGCATATTCGGCTCTTACTAATTGTTTACTCCAATCTGAATGCTATACTGGTTCACTTATCTTAGTTAATATGGCTTTTACTGTTATATTCACTCGCTACACCTGACCATTTGTTTGAGGCGGTGCAGTAGCTGCTTTAATATGTTATATATTATTATCTAAAAGAAACTTATCAAATTCTAATGATGTAACACACGATCCTCTATCATTAACAATTCTCCGTGGATGACTATAAAATTCAAAATACTTCGAGAGACACGTATTAACTTCCTTTGTGCTCGTTGTGTTTATAGAAAATAACTTTACAATTTTTGTAAACCCATCAATTTTAATTAATATGTGATTCTTAGATATAAATGAAGGAAGAGGGCCGAAATTATCTATATGCAATGTGTCATACGGAATTGGTCGTAAAAAAAATTCTGCCGAACCCTTCATTACTCGCATCACAATGTAATTCCGTTTCTCGATTCGGATTATAAAGAGCTAATATTGGGGACGAGATTAATTTTCCCCGAAGCTTTTCAAAAATACCTATACAATCATCATTCAAATTGAATTTGACACCTGGTTTTGTAAGATCATGTAATGGTTTTGCTACTTTCGAATAAGCCGGAATAAAATGTCTAAAATATGAAAACAATCCCAAACACTTTTGCATTTCGTGTCTATCTCTTGGCAATGGGACGTGTTTAATGGTGGAAATATGTTCATTATTTGGACTTATGCCTTTCGCACTAACTGTGTATCCTAAACTCCTATAGGCAAATTGGCATTTGCTTATTTTTATTTCCAAACGATATTTTGCCAAGAGCCTTAAAACTTTACCTAATGTTTAAAAATGGTCATCTATTGTCTTAGAGCCTATATAAATATCACCAAATACACTACATCACCTCCACAGATTAATGGTTCCAAAATAAAACTAATAAATCTCATGAAAACTGCAGGTGCGTTCATATGTCCGAAGGGCATTCTTGTATACTAATCTAAAAGTGTAAAATATTGTTTTCCTTCCATTCTCTCTAAGCAATCGTCTATCAGTGGCAATGAATATCCATCTCGAGTCGTTATCTTATTCATTCAGCTGTCATCTATGCACATTCTTTTTTCCCCAGATTTTTTTTACTAGGCAGAATTATATGATAAATGGCTGGGTCTAATAAATCCTTTACTTAATAAGTCATCAATTGTACTATCAACGTATTTTTTCTCTTGATACGAAAGCCTTCTTGGAACAGAACGTACAGGATCATCTGACGTAAGTTTTATATTCATTTCGTAGTTATGGTCAGTTTGCTACGGTATTCACTACCTAACTTTGGGTCAATGTCATAATCTGGGACTTTAAATATTTCAATGCTATAAATATATGGTCTATCTAGGTCATTTGTTTCTAATGGTTCGCTTGTCAATTCTGCCTCTTCACTTATTAGATTTGTTTGGTTTTCTATATACGATTCTAATACATCACCCATTATCAATGTTATCAAAATGATTATCAATATCAATTAGGTCGCTATTACAATTACTATTCTCATGTATTACATATCTCACTGGGTCACTATCACTGTCATTATTCTTAAGTTCGTCAAATTTTAATAAATCACTATCACTGTCATATTCTTAAGTTCTACTTGATTCAATGGGCAGTTTTTCTCTTTGACTTTAATTTTATTTTGAAATGCAAGTTTCAATCCATAACCTCTTAGGAACGACCTAAAAGTAATTTAGTAGATACAAAGTAGTCTAGTACAGCATAATATGCAGTATTTTGCCTTATTCCATGAAAAGTTAATATAACATAAATTTCTCCATATGTGTATATTCGAAATCCATTAACACCACAATGTTCTGTAAGCTTTAGCTGGTTGCCAATGAAATTAGGAGGCACCGCCAAGTGTTGAATCAAATTAATTACTCTACCGGTATCAAGTAAAGCAGACAAAATTACGACATTATATCCACGTCTTACATCAGTGTAAAAATATACTCCTACCTGATTGACAATGGAAACAAAGGCATCACTATTTTCCTCATTTCCTTGTTTTTAACAGTCGTTGGAAGTACCAACGAACATAGATGTTGGCGTCGACTTCTCTTGGCAATCCTTAAGCATGTGTTGCAAAGATCCAGAATGGAAGCATGATCGCTTCTCTCGCTTTGGTGGGAAACACTATAAAGCGTAATGACCATACGCTGAGCAATTGAAGCAACGTGTTTTACGTTGGTCTGCTAGCAGTTGTGTTTGTTCCGAATTTCTTTCCATACCATAAGACAGCTCAAGGTTGTTCTTATGTAAATTAGCATATTTCCTTGCTAGTTCCTTAAGTTCGCCAATGGTCGATACAGAATATAATAGAGCAATACTGGCTGAGCGATCGATAATAATAAATTGCACTGTTAGCTTTGCATCTATCGCAGCTCTCATAGCAATTTCTTTCATTCGCAACATGTATCCAATGACAGTATTTTCCTTAGGCTTCAATTTAGTTTCCTTTAGCAGAAATATAATGTCGGTAGCTGAATTACTACGTCCAAAGGCTTTCAGAAAATTCCGCTTAAATTCGTAAAAGCAACTGAATCGATCTACACGCAAGAACAATTCAGCCTCTGATGCTGGCCTCATAAACATACGCACACAACGCAATATAAAGCTCGGAGTGTCGTCGATGTCATTGCAAATTCGTTCAATGCTGAATGTTGCACTGAGTGGAAAATAAACTTGTTTGGCCGTTAGCCACTGTGCAATTTCTTCTTTGTTCCTTGTTGTAATTATTGCGTCAGCCAATTTTTCAAGTCAGAACAAAATTTGAGTTAGGATGTACGAGTTAAAGAAAATTGCTATTACTTTCGATTATCTTAATCTATAATCGGAGCTAACAAACTCTCGGAATCATAATATCGTGTAACAAATGGTTAATGGCAATTACAATAGTATCGATAACAGTGATACAGTGTTATTAGTACAACAATGGCCCAACATAAGATAACTCTAGTCGGGAGTGCCCGACTAGGTGATACCCAGAGGCGAGTTGTCGTTATATACATTTATTTAAACTTTTCTGCATTCATACACGACTTCACAGCCGCATTTAGTAAAATAAAATAAAAACAAGTGAGAACGTTGCAGTCGGCTGTAACCGACAGCGGAATACTCGTTCACGGTGTAATAACAACGAAAACATGTAACCTAGCATTATGGGTGCACAACAAAAATAATAAACGCGGCCCCGATCCCGGGCCTACCGCACAATTAACATGTAAACCCCGCCTTTGACACCAACGCCACCAAACATTTAACCTCGAGTGTGACGAAATTAAAGTTAAGGTATTTAATAAGACTTATACGAAAAATTTTAACAGAAAAAATTTTAAAAGTTTGAATTAATAAATGTACCATAAATGCCTGAACGTCAATTTCACTGACGTAGATTGCGCTGACGCACTCCCTTCAATAAGAGACACATTTTTAAAAATGTTAGAGGGTAGAAAAAAGACCTTTGCAGACGATAATGAAACTCTGCTCTAATCGAAACATGCGCCTTGTAATAGACTTTCGAAAACTTAATGAAAGAACCATTCCAGATAAGTATTCATGCCCAATATCTCCATGATTTTGGGAAATCTAGGTAAAGCCAAGGACTTTTGACCTTTTCTCACGTAAGACCAGTTTTGTTTGGGCATTGAAAAGTTTGTATGAAGCAAATATGAGGGTGTTCAAGGAAAAATCTCAATTTTTTTAGAAAAGCGTACATTTCCTTGGATTTGTGGTCACTAGCGATGGTGCTACAACCGACCCAGAGGAAGCTAAGGCCATACAAGAATTCCCGGAGCCCAAGACGGATTTTGAGGTAAGATCATTCCTAGGACTCGCTAGCTATTACAGGATGTGTTGTCCACCGATGGGCAAATAGATAATTAAGTTTCAATTGCCTTACGCGAGTTCGACCAGTCGTCAAATTTAATTGACGAGAGTTGCACTGGTTTTGTTTTTCTTCGCGTTAACCGACTATAGCGCACGTAGAATCGTTTTGTTCTTTGATTACTTTGATTAAAAGCCGAAAAAAATATAACATTAGGAACTACGTCCTCTTTATTTGAAGTCAATTTGCAACTAAATAAACATAAATCAATTCTAGCACTAGTAAGCTGTGGCTTAGCGGCAGCGGCGTTGCTGCTGATGTTGTTGGCCTGTTGGGCAATTCTTCTTGGAATTTTCGGTGGTTGCAGGACGGCGGGTGGAGGAAATGAAACAGACACCAATTCAGCATTTTGCTGCACTTTCAATGAGGTGTTGCAATGCTTCTTATGTATTGTGTGAATTTATTTGTTGTTAACTTGTATATACATACAGTAAGCACAACATTTATTCGTACACCCTTAATCTTTAAGTTTATTGCTCTGTAACTTAACGTACAGTAAAGCTAAACAAAACATTTTTATTTTTAATAAAAAGTGTAACATTCTTAAATAATATTAAAAAAAAAGTAAGTGTTGTGGTACTCCAATTTATTTATTCCCAAATCAATTTAGGTTTTCTTTATTTCGCCAGAGCTTCGATTTTATTATTGCGGCCATATTTATCTATTGGTGGCAACTTACTTTCGATTATCTTAATCTACAATTGGAGCTAACAAACTCTCTGAATCATAATATAGAGTAACAAATGGTTAATGGCTATTACAATAGTATCGATGACTGTAATACAGTGTTATTAATAGAGCAATGGCCCAACAGCTCGGCCATCCTGACAATTAGATCGTCCTCGATCTATGAATTTGTTGATACATTTTTTTGAATTTATTTTTATTATTATTTTTTGTAGAACGAATTTAAGAACTAAGTTAGGATTGCACAATAAGATAAGATCTAAAATAAATATTAATATAATTTAGTCAGAGTTATTTTTACACTGATCACGTCAATCTGCCCATTTACGTAAGCGACAAGCCTCCATGATACCTTCGTACGGAACTTGGCTTATTTGGCAATTTTCAATATCATTCAACACATATCGGTCATTTGGTAACACTTTCTTAATGGTATAAGGGCATTTATATTTAGAGGTGAATTTTTTATTTTTACCTTTTGTGGTATCAATGTTTCGAACTAAAACAAAATCAAATCAAAACTTAGCATGATTCTTATGAAATATTCTGCGCTTTTCTGCTGACATTTCTCAATTTTCTCAGCTGCTTTCATGCGATGAGACTCTAAACTACAGTGTGAAAAATCAAGCTTGTCATCTAAATACTCTGTCAAAGTGTCAATGTCGCAACGTCTTTGTTGAGTTCCGAACAATAACACTAAGGGTAATTCCTCCGTTACAGAATGTTAAGAATTATTTATTGCATATTCGGCTCTTACTAATTGTTTACTCCAATCTGAATGCTATACTGGTTCACTTATCTTAGTTAATATGGCTTTTACTGTTATATTCACTCGCTACACCTGACCATTTGTTTGAGGCGGTGCAGTAGCTGCTTTAATATGTTATATATTATTATCTAAAAGAAACTTATCAAATTCTAATGATGTAACACACGATCCTCTATCATTAACAATTCTCCGTGGATGACTATAAAATTCAAAATACTTCGAGAGACACGTATTAACTTCCTTTGTGCTCGTTGTGTTTATAGAAAATAACTTTACAATTTTTGTAAACCCATCAATTTTAATTAATATGTGATTCTTAGATATAAATGAAGGAAGAGGGCCGAAATGGTCTATATGCAATGTGTCATACGGAATTGGTCGAAAAAAAAATTCTGCCGAACCCTTCATTACTCGCATCACAATGTAATTCCGTTTCTCGATTCGGATTATAAAGAGCTAATATTGGGACGAGATTAATTTTCCCCGAAGCTTTTCAAAAATACCTATACAATCATCATTCAAATTGAATTTGACACCTGGTTTTGTAAGATCATGTAATGGTTTTGCTACTTTCGAATAAGCCGGAATAAAATGTCTAAAATATGAAAACAATCCCAAACACTTTTGCATTTCGTGTCTATCTCTTGGCAATGGGACGTGTTTAATGGTGGAAATATGTTCATTATTTGGACTTATGCCTTTCGCACTAACTGTGTATCCTAAACTCCTATAGGCAAATTGGCATTTGCTTATTTTTATTTCCAAACGATATTTTGCCAAGAGCCTTAAAACTTTACCTAATGTTTAAAAATGGTCATCTATTGTCTTAGAGCCTATATAAATATCACCAAATACACTACATCACCTCCACAGATTAATGGTTCCAAAATAAAACTAATAAATCTCATGAAAACTGCAGGTGCGTTCATATGTCCGAAGGGCATTCTTGTATACTAATCTAAAAGTGTAAAATATTGTTTTCCTTCCATTCTCTCTAAGCAATCGTCTATCAGTGGCAATGAATATCCATCTCGAGTCGTTATCTTATTCATTCAGCTGTCATCTATGCACATTCTTTTTTCCCCAGATTTTTTTTACTAGGCAGAATTATATGATAAATGGCTGGGTCTAATAAATCCTTTACTTAATAAGTCATCAATTGTACTATCAACGTATTTTTTCTCTTGATACGAAAGCCTTCTTGGAACAGAACGTACAGGATCATCTGACGTAAGTTTTATATTCATTTCGTAGTTATGGTCAGTTTGCTACGGTATTCACTACCTAACTTTGGGTCAATGTCATAATCTGGGACTTTAAATATTTCAATGCTATAAATATATGGTCTATCTAGGTCATTTGTTTCTAATGGTTCGCTTGTCAATTCTGCCTCTTCACTTATTAGATTTGTTTGGTTTTCTATATACGATTCTAATACATCACCCATTATCAATGTTATCAAAATGATTATCAATATCAATTAGGTCGCTATTACAATTACTATTCTCATGTATTACATATCTCACTGGGTCACTATCACTGTCATTATTCTTAAGTTCGTCAAATTTTAATAAATCACTATCACTGTCATATTCTTAAGTTCTACTTGATTCAATGGGCAGTTTTTCTCTTTGACTTTAATTTTATTTTGAAATGCAAGTTTCAATCCATAACCTCTTAGGAACGACCTAAAAGTAATTTAGTAGATACAAAGTAGTCTAGTACAGCATAATATGCAGTATTTTGCCTTATTCCATGAAAAGTTAATATAACATAAATTTCTCCATATGTGTATATTCGAAATCCATTAACACCACAATGTTCTGTAAGCTTTAGCTGGTTGCCAATGAAATTAGGAGGCACCGCCGAGTGTTGAATCAAATTAATTACTCTACCGGTATCAAGTAAAGCAGACAAAATTACGACATTATATCCACGTCTTACATCAGTGTAAAAATATACTCCTACCTGATTGACAATGGAAACAAAGGCATCACTATTTTCCTCATTTCCTTGTTGTTAACAGTCGTTGGAAGTACCAACGAACATCGATGTTGGCGTCGACTTCTCTTGGCAATCCTTAAGCATGTGTTGCAAAGATCCAGAATGGAAGCATGATCGCTTCTCTCGCTTTGGTGGGAAACACTATAAAGCGTAATGACCATACGCTGAGCAATTGAAGCAACGTGTTTTACGTTGGTCTGCTAGCAGTTGTGTTTGTTCCGAATTTCTTTCCATACCATAAGACAGCTCAAGGTTGTTCTTATGTAAATTAGCATATTTCCTTGCTAGTTCCTTAAGTTCGCCAATGGTCGATACAGAATATAATAGAGCAATACTGGCTGAGCGATCGATAATAATAAATTGCACTGTTAGCTTTGCATCTATCGCAGCTCTCATAGCAATTTCTTTCATTCGCAACATGTATCCAATGACAGTATTTTCCTTAGGCTTCAATTTAGTTTCCTTTAGCAGAAATATAATGTCGGTAGCTGAATTACTACGTCCAAAGGCTTTCAGAAAATTCCGCTTAAATTCGTAAAAGCAACTGAATCGATCTACACGCAAGAACAATTCAGCCTCTGATGCTGGCCTCATAAACATACGCACACAACGCAATATAAAGCTCGGAGTGTCGTCGATGTCATTGCAAATTCGTTCAATGCTGAATGTTGCACTGAGTGGAAAATAAACTTGTTTGGCCGTTAGCCACTGTGCAATTTCTTCTTTGTTCCTTGTTGTAATTATTGCGTCAGCCAATTTTTCAAGTCAGAACAAAATTTGAGTTAGGATGTACGAGTTAAAGAAAATTGCTATTACTTTCGATTATCTTAATCTATAATCGGAGCTAACAAACTCTCGGAATCATAATATCGTGTAACAAATGGTTAATGGCAATTACAATAGTATCGATAACAGTGATACAGTGTTATTAGTACAACAATGGCCCAACATAAGATAACTCTAGTCGGGAGTGCCCGACTAGGTGATACCCAGAGGCGAGTTGTCATTATATACATTTATTTAAACTTTTCTGCATTCATACACGACTTCACAGCCGCATTTAGTAAAATAAAATAAAAACAAGTGAGAACGTTGCAGTCGGCTGTAACCGACAGCGGAATACTCGTTCACGGTGTAATAACAACGAAAACATTTAACCTAGCATTATGGGTGCACAACAAAAATAATAAACGCGGCCCCGATCCCGGGCCTACCGCACAATTAACATGTAAACCCCGCCTTTGACACCAACGCCACCAAACATTTAACCTCGAGTGTGACGAAATTAAAGTTAAGGTATTTAATAAGACTTATACGAAAAATTTTAACAGAAAAAATTTTAAAAGTTTGAATTAATAAATGTACTATAAATGCCTGAACGTCAATTTCACTAACGTAGATTGCGCTGACGCACTCCCTTCAATAAGAGACAAATTTTTAAAAATGTTCGAGGGTAGAAAAAAGACTTTTGCAGACGCTAATGAAGCTCTGCTCTAATCGAAACATGCGCCTTGTAATAGACTTTCGAAAACTTAATGAAAGAACCATTCCAGATAAGTATCCCATGCACAATATCTCCATGATTTTGGGAAATCTAGGTAAAGCCAAGGACTTTCGACCTTTTCTCACGTAAGACCAGTTTTGTTTGGGCATTGAAAAGTTTGTATGAAGCAAATATGAGGGTGTTCAAGGAAAAGTCTCAATTTTTTTAGAAAAGCGTCAATTTCCTTGGATTTGTGGTCACTAGCGATGGTGCTACAACCGACCCAGAGAGGAAGCTAAGGCCATACAAGAATTCCCGGAGCCCAAGACGGATTTCGAGGTAAGATCATTCCTAGGACTCGCTAGCTATTACAGGATGTGTTGTCCACCGATGGGCAAATAGATAATTAAGTTTCAATTGCCTTACGCGAGTTCGACCAGTCGTCAAATTTAATTGACGAGAGTTGCACTGGTTTTGTTTTTCTTCGCGTTAACCGACTATAGCGCACGTAGAATCGTTTTGTTCTTTGATTACTTTGATTAAAAGCCGAAAAAAATATAACATTAGGAACTACGTCCTCTTTATTTGAAGTCAATTTGCAACTAAATAAACATAAATCAATTCTAGCACTAGTAAGCTGTGGCTTAGCGGCAGCGGCGTTGCTGCTGATGTTGTTGGCCTGTTGGGCAATTCTTCTTGGAATTTTCGGTGGTTGCCGGACGGCGCGTGGAGGAAATGAAACAGACACCAATTCAGCATTTTGCTGCACTTTCAATGAGGTGTTGCAATGCTTCTTATGTACTGTGTGAATTTATTTGTTGTTAACTTGTATATACATACAGTAAGCACAACATTCATTCGTACACCCTTAATCTTGAAGTTTATTGCTCTGTAACTTAACGTACAGTAAAGCTAAACAAAACATTTTTATTTTTAATAAAAAGTGTAACATTCTTAAATAATATTAAAAAAAAAGTAAGTGTTGTGGTACTACAATTTTTTTATTTCCAAATCAATTTAGTTTTTCTTTATTTCGCCAGAGCTTCGATTTTATTATTGCGGCCATATTTATCTATTGGTGGCAACTTACTTTCGATTATCTTAATCTACAATTGGAGCTAACAAACTCTCTGAATCATAATATAGAGTAACAAATGGTTAATGGCTATTACAATAGTATCGATAACTGTAATACAGTGTTATTAATAGAGCAATGGCCCAACAGCTCGGCCATCCTGACAATTAGATCGTCCTCGATCTATGAATTTGTTGATACATTTTTTTGAATTTATTTTTATTATTATTTTTTGTAGAACGAATTTAAGAACTAAGTTAGGATTGCACAATAAGATAAGATCTAAAATAAATATTAATATAATTTAGTCAGAGTTATTTTTACACTGATCACGTCAATCTGCCCATTTACGTAAGCGACAAGCCTCCATGATACCTTCGTACGGAACTTGGCTTATTTGGCAATTTTCAATATCATTCAACACATATCGGTCATTTGGTAACACTTTCTTAATGGTATAAGGACATTTATATTTAGAGGTGAATTTTTTATAAACAAAAACAAATCAAAACTTAGCATGATTCTTATGAAATATTCTGCGCTTTTCTGCTGATATTTCTTAATTTTCTCAGCTGCTTTCATGCGATGAGACTCTAAACCACAGTGTGAAAAATCAAGCTTGTCATCTAAATACTCTGTCAAAGTGTCAATGTCGCAACGTCTTTGTTGACTTCCGAACAATAACACTAAGGGTAATTCCTCCGTTACAGAATGTTAAGAATTATTTATTGCATATTCGGCTCTTACTAATTGTTTACTCCAATCTGAATGCTATACTGGTTCACTTATCTTAGTTAATATGGCTTTTACTGTTATATTCACTCGCTACACCTGACCGTTTGTTTGAGGCGGTGCAGTAGCTACTTTAATATGTTATATATTATTATCTAAAAGAAACCTATCAAATTCTAATGATGTAACACACGATCCTCTATCATTAACAATTCTCCGTGGATGACTATAAAATTCAAAATACTTCGAGAGACACGTATTAACTTCCTTTGTGCTCGTTGTGTTTATAGAAAATACCTTTACAATTTTTGTAAACCCATCAATTTTAATTAATATGTGATTCTTAGATATAAATGAAGGAAGAGGGCCGAAATGGTCTATATGCAATGTGTCATACGGAATTGGTCGTGCGTAGGAACTGTAAACATAATTCACTTTAGACAGTTCTTAATGAATAAGTCAACTTTAGCTTTTATGTTCGGAAACCAATAGTGCTTATCTATTTCCTTAACACACTTCTCAGTTCCTAAATGACATAGTTTCTTACGGATTCTTCTTATTAAATGAGTTTCCATTTCTGCTGGGACATACAACCGTCTTAACAAGTTCGTGCTCTAATTTATTTCTTAACTCAATAATATTACTACCCCTGTTTTGTGTTATCTGAAGTTGAAAATTAATAGCATCACTATCAATTACTGAAACTATCTTAACCTTATTTTCACATTCGTGAATTGTTACAACGGATTCATGCATTACTTCACATTGAATTGCTGAAGGATATCTGCTTAGAGCATCAACAAGCGTCATATATTTTCCACTACGATGTTTTGGAATATAATCACAGTTTGCTAGTTCAAGGGCCCATCTAGCTATGCTTGCGTTCATTCGCCTATGTTCTAAAGTCAACACCAAAGCATTACAATCTGTAATAATTTTGAACGGAATTCCTTCCAAATAAATTATAAACTTTTTCAATGAATAAAAGGCAGGTAGTGTTTCCAATTTAAAACTTTCTAATCTGGACTCTTGCTTAGTAGCTCTCTGTGAAAAATATGCAATCGGGTGAAATTCATTATCGTCCTGTTTCTGTAATAAAATTCTGCCGAACCCTTCATTACTTGCATCACAATGTAATTCCGTTTCTCGATTCGGATTATAAAGAGCTAATATTGGGGACGAGATTAATTTTCCCCGAAGCTTTTCAAAAATACCTATACAATCATCATTCAAATTGAATTTGACACCTGGTTTTGTAAGATCATGTAATGGTTTTGCTACTTTCGAATAAGCCCGAATAAAATGTCTAAAATATGAAAACAATCCCAAACACTTTTGCATTTCGTGTCTATCTCTTGGCAATGGGACGTGTTTAATGGTGGAAATATGTTCATTATTTGGACTTATGCCTTTCGCACTAACTGTGTATCCTAAACTCCTATAGGCAAATTGGCATTTCCTTATTTTTATTTCCAAACGATATTTTGCCAAGAGCCTTAAAGCTTTACCTAATGTTTGAAAATGGTCATCTATTGTCTTAGAGCCTATATCAATATCACCAAATACACTACATCACCTCCACAGATTAATGGTTCAAAAATAAAACTAATAAATCTCATGAAAACAACAGGTGCGTTCATATGTCCGAAGGGCATTCTTGTATACTAATCTAAAAGTGTAAAATATTGTTTTCCTTCCATTCTCTCTAAGCAATCGTCTATCAGTGGCAATGGATATCCATCTCGAGTCGTTATCTTATTCATTCAGCTGTCATCTATGCACATTCTTTTTTCCCCAGATTTTTTTTAACTAGACCTATGGCAGAATTATATGATAAATGGCTGGGTCTAATAAATCCTTTACTTAATAAGTCATCAATTGTACTATCAACGTCTTTTTTCTCTTGATACGAAAGCCTTCTTGGAACAGAACGTACAGGATCATCTGACGTAAGTTTTATATTCATTTCGTAGTTATGGTCAGTTTGCTACGGTATTCACTACCTAACTTTGGGTCAATGTCATAATCTGTGACTTTAAATATTTCAATGCTATAAATATATGGTCTATCTAGGTCATTTGTTTCTAATGGTTCGCTTGTCAATTCTGCCTCTTCACTTAATAGATTTGTTTGGTTTTCTATATAAGATTCTAATACATCTCCCATTAAATTATCAATGTTATCAAAATTATTATCAATATCAATTAGTTCGCTATTACAATTACTATTCTCATGTATTATATATCTCACTGGGTAGTGACCCAGTGTCATTATTCTTAAGTTCGTCAAATTTTAATAAATCACTATCACTGTCATATTCTTAAGTTCTACTTGATTCAATGGGCAGTTTTTCTCTTTGACTTTAATTTTATTTTGAAATGCAAGTTTCAATCCATAACCTCTAAGGAACGACCTAAAAGTACTTTAGTAGATACAAAGTAGTCTAGTACAGCATAACATGCAGTATTTTGCCTAATTTCATGAAAAGTTAATATAACATAAATTTCTCCATATGTGTATAAGTTAACAGAAGCCAACGCAAGTGCAAATGTAATTTGATATCACACCAGCCACAGACATTGGTCTGGGCCGGATGTCTTGCACAACGGCAGCGCACGAGGCGCAGGCTAAGCATTTTAGCGGCCGTTGTGAGTTGAATCCAATAGCTTAAGTCTTTTCTATTTGTATCCCTTAGCTTTAGTTTTATTTCGGGTTTTGATTGCGGCGCATCGGCCCAATGTAACTGATGGTTATCTTCAATCACTAGTCCGAGCGACCTAGTGATTAATAAATGATTAATAACTATTTAATTGGCGCCCAACGTTTTTCGAACCATTTTATAATTTGGACACTCTGTGCTGTGCAGTGTCAAATAAAATAATCGACCCACCAGTGCGAATAACAAAGCTGTGCCTGACCTACGCTAATTTTGGTCATTGACACAAGTGCAATTAAAATTCCCTTGTTACACTGAAGCCGCTGGAGCTCTTCGGGCAGCGACTTGTCACCAACCTAGCGCGCAAGCGGGTTTTGGGCAGCGAAGAACATTGTCACTCATAGGCGGAAGCTGGGGATCATAGAGAGCATTCGTGACCGCGGCGTGGGAAGCAGCAGCAGTAGTAGTAGCACATAGAGCCCTGCTAGGACCAACTAAAATGTAAGTGGGCCGTCATTTGGCGTAAACTTTTTTCAATCCGCGTGAATTAAGGTTAGAAATCTGAAGAAAAAAAATCAAAAAATACATAAAAATAAAACTTGCAACACATAATTGTGCTCCCAGTTCACTTTTGAGTGACGTTATTCTGCATCCATCAGCAACTTTTGATAAGCATTCGTTGCCAGTATTTATTCAATTTGCTGTGGTTAATCTGCCCTTGAAACTGTGTTGATATTATTGTTGACAGCGTAGCCCATGAACAATGCGTTTCGCTGTTACAGGGACCGTTCAGCGCGGGGATCAGAGTCAGACGAGTCCGCTACTATAGGTAGAGAAACAGAACCGCAGCCTGCTCTCTCGCGAGAAATCGCGGACAACAAACGAAAAATAGGAATGGATCCAGACCAGCTTAAGGCTGTGGTGCAGGCCGCAGTGGTCAGTGCCTTGGAGGCACAGAGAGTACGTCAACTCTAGCGCTCCTCAAGCCTATAAAAGAATAGCCACGTCTGGACGTTTAAGCGGACAGAGAAGGCAAAGGGTCAATCATATAGCTAACGAGCCGGATCAAGACCCAGGGGCTTATGCTAACGCTGCTGCAACATCGGAACGGCAAGTCGCCGACGACAATGGTAGCGACTATGACTCGGACATGGTCAATTTGTTATGGGAAGCTCCCTGCTGCCCACATTTATAGAAGAGTAGCAGGGATCCAGATTAGATTCCTCATCGACACGGGCGCTTCCAAAAACTACATTAGACCACATAACAGTCTAAAAGACTGCGCCCAGTAATTTCTTCTTTCTCCACCCACTCGATTCACGGCACCTCTACGATCACACATAAGTGCCTCGTATCTTTGTTCGGCCAAAAGGCCACATTCTTTTTGCTCCCTGATTTGTCGACATTTGATGGAATCATAGGACTTGACCTACTCACGCAAGCAGGAGTGTCGCTTTGTCTTTCCTCTGGCCAACTCAAATGTGGCTCAGTAACGGAACCAATCGAGTTCCACAGGTGCGTGGACGTTAACTTTACATATGTTGATTGCGCCGACGCGCCCGATGCAGTAAAAGACGCATTTCTTAAGATGCTAAAAAGTAGACACAAAGCCTTTGCGGATCGGGAAGAAGCACTTCCCTACAATACGTCAGTGGTGGCCACTATCAGGACCACTGACGAACAACCAGTTTATGTCCGATTGTATCCCTATCCTATGGGAGCAGCAGAATTTGTTAACAAAGAAATACAAAGCCTTCTAAAAAACGGCATCATTAAAAAATCTGTTTCCCCCTATAACAACGCCATTTGGGTGGTTGACAAAAAGGGCACAGATGAGTTCGGCAACAAGAACATGCGTCTTGTAATGGATTTTCGAAAACTCAATGAGAAAACCATTGCTGATAGATACCCCATGCCTAATATTACAATGATCCTTGCGAATCTTGGTAAGGCCAAATACTTTTCGACACTGGATTTGAAATCCGGCTACCACCAGATCACGCTAGCAGAGCGTGATCGTGAAAAACAGCTTTCGCTGTTAACGGGGGAAAGTACGAATGTTGTCGACTTCCTTTCGGGTTGAAGAATGCAGCCAGCATCTTTCAAAGAACCGTCGACGACATACTGCGTGAGCAGATTGGCAAATCCTGCTATGTTTATGTTGACGATGTCATTGTCTTCTCGAAAGATGAAGATTCCCATGTCAAACATGTGGAGTGGGTCTTGAAGAGCCTGTATGAGGCAAATGTGAGAGTCTCCAAGGAGAAATCGCGCTTTTTTAAGAAAAGCGTAGGTTTTCTTGGTTTTGTGGTAACCAGCAACGGAGCCACAACAGACCCGGAAAAGGTAAAAGCAATTCAAGAGTTCCCAGAACCAAAGAATGTATTCGAAGTCAGATCATTTCTTGGTCTGGCCAGTTACTATAGGTGACGTCCTAAAGGGTGAGAATGGGTCAGTTAGTAAGCATAGATCGCGAAACATCCCGTTAGAATTCTCCGATCTTCAGCGTCACGCTTTTCAAAAGCTGGGCAACATTTTGTCCTCAGAAAACGTTATGCACCGATACCCCGACTATAAGAAGCCGTTTGATCTAACGACAGACGCTTTGGCCTACGGCGTAGGGGCAGTGCATTCCCAGGATGGTCGCCCCATCTCAATGATTTCCAGAACATTGAGGCCCCCAGAGGGGAACTACGCCGTCAACGAGCGGGAACTATTGGCTATAGATTGGGCCCTTAGCAAGCTACGTCACTACCTATATGGTGTAAAAGACAAACATTTTCACAGACCACCAGCCGTTAACTTTTGCCGTTTTCGAATCAAATCCAAATGCCAAAATCAAAAGGTGGAAAGCGCGTATTGAGGAAACAAATGCGCGAATGTTTTATAAGCCAGGCAGAGAAAATTTAGTTGCTGATGCGCTTTCGCGACAGCAGCTCAATGCTCTAGACGAGCCCAATGCCGATTCCTGTGCGGCCACAGTCCACAGCGAGCTGTCATTAACGCACACAATTGAGCCCACTGAAAAGCCGCTCAATTGTTTTCAAAATCAAATCGTCATTGAGGCACGCGTCCCCTCAAAACGCAACTTCATTCTTTTCGGGGATAAAAGACGTCATGAAGTAAGCTTCACTGATGCCACAACCATTCTTGACGAACTCCGTGACTTAATCAATCCAAAAGCGGTAAATGCCCTCTACTGCAACCTGCACACACTAGCCCAAATTCAAGATGGCTTAGTGCGTATGTTTCCAGGTACGAAGTTTTGGCACTGCAAAAATCGTGTTGCAGATGTTTTTAATATCGATGAGAGGAGGGAAATTCTCATTGCTGAACATAATAGAGCGCACAGAGCAGCTCAAGAAAATGTCAAGCAAGTCCAGAATATTATTTTCCAAAAATGGCAAAAATAGCCAAAGAAATTGCAGAGAACTGTAGAATCTCTTCAACGGCCAAGTACGACAGACATCCAAGAAAACAAGAGCTAGGGGAGACTCCAATTCCTGAGACTTCTGGCGAATTTCTGCATATTGATATTTTTTCCACAGACAAAAAGTTTTTTTTGACCTGTGTCGATAAGTTTTCTAAATTTGCAGTCGTACAACCAATTCAATCGCGCACTATTGAGGACTTAAAAGTCCCTCTGCTACAGCTCATGAATTTCTTTCCGCGAGTCAAAACAATGTATTGCGACAACGAACCTTCGCTGAATTCGCTGACAATCAAGTCCCTGTTATTGAACAACTACGGAGTCCATATTGTTAATGCGCCTCCGCTGCATAGCACCTCCAATGGCCAAGTGGAGCGCTTCCATAGCACTCTAGCCGAGCTTGCGCGCTGCCTCAAGTTAGAGAAAAACATTAGTGACTCAGTTGAAATCATAATGCTGGCCACGGTAGAATATAACAAGACAATCCATTCCGTTATCAACAAGGGACCTGTTGATGCCATCCTTATACCTGCAGGTGAACCTCAGGAAGAAATAACAGCAAAACTAAAGAATGCGCAAGACACGCTCCGAGCTAGGCTGAACACCCAGCGTCAGAATAGGATTTTTGAAGGAGAAGGAGAAAAGGTCTTGGTAAAAAGAAACCGCAGGCTTGGCAACAAGCTCACGCCCTTGTGTGAAGAACGTGTCGTAGAGGCAGACCTCGGCACGACCGTTCTCATTGGGGGGAGGGTGGTCCATAAGGACAACCTTAAGTAGGGCGAGAGCTATGAGTTTTTTTTTTGCGCTACTTGGCAATAGTTTTAAGTTTCAACATTTTGAGCCACTTGGCATTATCTTTAAGATTTTACGCCGCTTGGCGTTATTATTAGGAGACACTTAGTAATAGTACAGTCCGTTTTGTCTGTTTTCCGCAGGTATGGGTTTCTGCTGTCTCTCTTTCTTGTGGGTACTGCGGCGCGTGTGACAGACTATTCACACGCCAAATATATCCCTATTGTTGAGGGCGAAGTCCTGGTATGGGAGGAATTCAGCTTCGTCAGGCACACCGCTAACATCTCTGAATATGACAGAATGGTAAAGGAAACAATTGGGCTATGTGAAATGTTTCCGCAGTCACACATGAAGAAGCTTCTAAGCGTGGATGCCGCCCACCTCAGAGATATGGTAGAAGCGCTTGGAGTGCATCACAGGGTAGCAAGGAGTTTGGACTTTTTAGGCACAGCCCTCAAAGTAGTTGCAGGAACACCGGACGCTAGTGACTTTGAACAGATTAAATTCACAGAGTTACAATTGGTGAACTCCAACAACAGGCAGGTAGCTATAAACACGAAGGTTCAAGAGCAGATCAACCAGCTTACGTCAACCGTCAACACAATATTAAAAGCTGCAAAGAAGAGTCAAGTCGATTCTGGTCATTTGTATGAGACGCTCCTAGCGCGTAACAGAATGTTGCTGATGGAAATGCAGAATTTAATGCTCGCGGTGACCCTTGCTAAAATAAACATAATAAGCCCAAATATATTAGATCACGCGGATTTAAAATCTGTTTGGCTAGATGAACCCACAGGTACTCCAATAGCTGACCTTATGTCCGTTGCGTCCGTTAAAGTGTTACAGTCCACAAACGCCCTTCACTTTATAATTAAGTTTCCAAAAATCAAAATGGCTTGCAGAAAGGTGATGCTGTATCCTGTCGCTCACGAGAATGCTGTACTACAAATCGATGATAATATTATAGCTGAATGTGGAGATCAAGTGCTCGCTCTTAAAAATTGCACTTCAACGCCTGGAGGAACCTTTTGTCAACTATCACCTAATAGCTCTTGTGCCAGAGAGCTTCATGCTGGTGGTTCGGCAAGCTGTCAGATACAGCCGAGTCATCTGGACCCGATCACATGGGTAGATGACGGAATTCTGATCATCAACAATCGGCCTGCTACAGTTTGCATTGACAACGGCACTGAGACTTGGGTTCACGGAACGAATCTCATCACGTTCAACAAGTGGGCTCGAATCAACGAGACCAAATATCTGAATCTCAACAGTGTTCAGAGCAAGTTCCCCGGCATTGCAGCATCTCCCCTTCTGAACGTCACCGGTCACCAGGACGTACTAAGTCTCCCTTACCTTCATCGTTTGAATGAACGTAACTTGGAGATCATTAAAGAAGTCAAAGACGAAATCGGAAGTGTCAACAGCGTTGTAATGGCCTTTTGGTTGGGAGCTGTTTGTTGCGCTATAATATGCGCCGGAATCATCTATCATCGGTACAGGAAGAACGTGGTCACAGCCAAGAACATCAGAGAGGTGATCGCCGAGATAGGAACGGCCGAGGGCGGCCTTAACTTAAGGGGGAGCAGTTAACAGAAGTCAACGCAAGTGCAAATGTAATTTGATATCACACCAGCCACAGAAGCTGACATTGCTCTGGGCCGGATGTCTTGCACAACGGCAGCGCACGAGGCGCAAGCTAAGCATTTTAGCGGCCGTTGTGAGTTGAATCCAATAGCTTAAGTCTTTTCTATTTGTATCCCTTAGCTTTAGTTTTATTTCGGTTTTTGATTGCGGCGCATCGGCCCAATGTAACTGATGGTTATCTTCAATCACTGGTCCGAGCGACCTAGTGATTAATAAATGATTAATAAATATTTAATTTATATTTGAAATCCATTAACACCACAATGTTCTGTAAGCTTCAGCTGATTGCCAATGAAATTAGGAGGCACCGCCGAGTGTTGAATCAAATTAATTGCGCTACCGCTATCAAGTAAAGCAGACAAAACTACGACATTATATCCACGTCTTACATCAGTGTAAAAATATACTCCTACCTGATTGACAATGGAAACAAAGGCATCACTATTTTCCTCATTTCCTTGTTGTTAACAGTCGTTGGAAGTACCAACGAACATCGATGTTGGCGTCGACTTCTCTTGGCAATCCTTAAGCATGTGTTGCAAAGATCCAGAATGGAAGCATGATCGCTTCTCTCGCTTTGGTGGGAAACACTATAAAGCGTAATGACCATACGCTGAGCAATTGAAGCAACGTGTTTTACGTTGGTCTGCTAGCAGTTGTGTTTGTTCCGAATTTCTTTCCATACCATAAGACAGCTCAAGGTTGTTCTTATGTAAATTAGCATATTTCCTTGCTAGTTCCTTAAGTTCGCCAATGGTCGATACAGAATATAATAGAGCAATACTGGCTGAGCGATCGCAGAATCCGTCAATAATAAATTGCACTGTTAGCTTTGCATCTATCGCAGCTCTCATAGCAATTTCTTTCATTCGCAACATGTATCCAATGACAATATTTTCCTTAGGCTTCAATTTAGTTTCCTTTAGCAGAAATATAATGTCGGTAGCTGAATTACTACGTCCAAAGGCTTTCAGAAAATTCCGCTTAAATTCGTAAAAGCAACTGAATCGATCTACACGCAAGAACAATTCAGCCTCTGATGCTGGCCTCATAAACATACGCACACAACGCAATATAAAGCTCGGAGTGTCGTCGATGTCATTGCAAATTCGTTCAATGCTGAATGTTGCACTGAGTGGAAAATAAACTTGTTTGGCCGTTAGCCACTGTGCAATTTCTTCTTTGTTCCTTGTTGTAATTATTGCGTCAGCCAATTTTTCAAGTCAGAACAAAATTTGAGTTAGGATGTACGAGTTAAAGAAAATTGCTATTACTTTCGATTATCTTAATCTATAATCGGAGCTAACAAACTCTCGAAATCATAATATCGTGTAACAAATGGTTAATGGCAATTACAATAGTATCGATAACAGTGATACAGTGTTATTAGTACAACAATGGCCCAACATAAGATAACTCTAGTCGGGAGTGCCCGACTAGGTGATACCCTGAATACAGAGGCGAGTTGTCGTTATATACATTTATTTAAAATTTTCTGCATTCATACACGACTTCACAGCCGCATTTAGTAAAATAAAATAAAAACAAGTGAGAACGTTGCAGTCGGCTGTAACCGACAGCGGAATACTCGTTCACGGTGTAATAACAACGAAAACATTTAACCTAGCATTATGGGTGCACAACAAAAATAATAAACGCGGCCCCGATCCCGGGCCTACCGCACAATTAACATGTAAACCCCGCCTTTGACACCAACGCCACCAAACATTTAACCTCGAGTGTGACGAAATTAAAGTTAAGGTATTTAATAAGACTTATACGAAAAATTTTAACAGAAAAAATTTCAAAAGTTTGAATTAATAAATGTACTATAAATGCCTGAACGTCAATTTCACTAACGTAGATTGCGCTGACGCACTCCCTTCAATAAGAGACAAATTTTTAAAAATGTTCGAGGGTAGAAAAAAGACTTTTGCAGACGCTAATGAAGCTCTGCTCTAATCGAAACATGCGCCTTGTAATAGACTTTCGAAAACTTAATGAAAGAACCATTCCAGATAAGTATTCATGCCCAATATCTCCATGATTTTGGGAAATCTAGGTAAAGCCAAGGACTTTCGACCTTTTCTCACGTAAGACCAGTTTTGTTTGGGCATTGAAAAGTTTGTATGAAGCAAATATGAGGGTGTTCAAGGAAAAATCTCAATTTTTTTAGAAAAGCGTACATTTCCTTGGATTTGTGGTCACTAGCGATGGTGCTACAACCGACCCAGAGGAAGCTAAGGCCATACAAGAATTCCCGGAGCCCAAGACGGATTTTGAGGTAAGATCATTCCTAGGACTCGCTAGCTATTACAGGATGTGTTGTCCACCGATGGGCAAATAGATAATTAAGTTTCAATTGCCTTACGCGAGTTCGACCAGTCGTCAAATTTAATTGACGAGAGTTGCACTGGTTTTGTTTTTCTTCGCGTTAACCGACTATAGCGCACGTAGAATCGTTTTGTTCTTTGATTACTTTGATTAAAAGCCGAACAAAATATAACATTAGGAACTACGTCCTCTTTATTTGAAGTCAATTTGCAACTAAATAAACATAAATCAATTCTAGCACTAGTAAGCTGTGGCTTAGCGGCAGCGGCGTTGGCAGCGGCGTTGCTGCTGATGTTGTTGGCCTGTTGGGCAATTCTTCTTGGAATTTTCGGTGGTTGCCGGACGGCAGGGTGGAGGAAATGAAACAGACACCAATTCAGCATTTTGCTGCACTTTCAATGAGGTGTTGCAATGCTTCTTATGTATTGTGTGAATTTATTTGTTGTTAACTTGTATATACATACAGTAAGCACAACATTCATTCGTACACCCTTAATCTTGAAGTTTATTGCTCTGTAACTTAACGTACAGTAAAGCTAAACAAAACATTTTTATTTTTAATAAAAAGTGTAACATTCTTAAATAATATTAAAAAAAAAGTAAGTGTTGTGGTACTCCAATTTATTTATTCCCAAATCAATTTAGTTTTTCTTTATTTCGCCAGAGCTTCGATTTTATTATTGCGGCCATATTTATCTATTGGTGGCAACTTACTTTCGATTATCTTAATCTACAATTGGAGCTAACAAACTCTCTGAATCATAATATAGAGTAACAAATGGTTAATGGCTATTACAATAGTATCGATGACTGTAATACAGTGTTATTAATAGAGCAATGGCCCAACAGCTCGGCCATCCTGACAATTAGATCGTCCTCGATCTATGAATTTGTTGATACATTTTTTTGAATTTATTTTTATTATTATTTTTTGTAGAACGAATTTAAGAACTAAGTTAGGATTGCACAATAAGATAAGATCTAAAATAAATATTAATATAATTTAGTCAGAGTTATTTTTACACTGATCACGTCAATCTGCCCATTTACGTAAGCGACAAGCCTCCATGATACCTTCGTACGGAACTTGGCTTATTTGGCAATTTTCAATATCATTCAACACATATCGGTCATTTGGTAACACTTTCTTAATGGTATAAGGGCATTTATATTTAGAGGTGAATTTTTTATTTTTACCTTTTGTGGTATCAATGTTTCGAACTAAAACAAAATCAAATCAAAACTTAGCATGATTCTTATGAAATATTCTGCGCTTTTCTGCTGACATTTCTCAATTTTCTCAGCTGCTTTCATGCGATGAGACTCTAAACTACAGTGTGAAAAATCAAGCTTGTCATCTAAATACTCTGTCAAAGTGTCAATGTCGCAACGTCTTTGTTGAGTTCCGAACAATAACACTAAGGGTAATTCCTCCGTTACAGAATGTTAAGAATTATTTATTGCATATTCGGCTCTTACTAATTGTTTACTCCAATCTGAATGCTATACTGGTTCACTTATCTTAGTTAATATGGCTTTTACTGTTATATTCACTCGCTACACCTGACCATTTGTTTGAGGCGGTGCAGTAGCTACTTTAATATGTTATATATTATTATCTAAAAGAAACTTATCAAATTCTAATGATGTAACACACGATCCTCTATCATTAACAATTCTCCGTGGATGACTATAAAATTCAAAATACTTCGAGAGACACGTA
This sequence comes from Drosophila colorata, assembly GCA_035041545.1. Taxonomy (NCBI): domain Eukaryota; kingdom Metazoa; phylum Arthropoda; class Insecta; order Diptera; family Drosophilidae; genus Drosophila; species Drosophila colorata. The sequence continues at coordinate 168,264 of JAWNLD010000093.1, forward strand.
TTAACTTCCTTTGTGCTCGTTGTGTTTATAGAAAATAACTTTACAATTTTTGTAAACCCATCAATTTTAATTAATATGTGATTCTTAGATATAAATGAAGGAAGAGGGCCGAAATGGTCTATATGCAATGTGTCATACGGAATTGGTCGTAAAAAAAAATTCTGCCGAACCCTTCATTACTCGCATCACAATGTAATTCCGTTTCTCGATTCGGATTATAAAGAGCTAATATTGGGGACGAGATTAATTTTCCCCGAAGCTTTTCAAAAATACCTATACAATCATCATTCAAATTGAATTTGACACCTGGTTTTGTAAGATCATGTAATGGTTTTGCTACTTTCGTGTGTTTAATGGTGGAAATATGTTCATTATTTGGACTTATGCCTTTCGCACTAACTGTGTATCCTAAACTCCTATAGGCAAATTGGCATTTGCTTATTTTTATTTCCAAACGATATTTTGCCAAGAGCCTTAAAACTTTACCTAATGTTTAAAAATGGTCATCTATTGTCTTAGAGCCTATATAAATATCACCAAATACACTACATCACCTCCACAGATTAATGGTTCCAAAATAAAACTAATAAATCTCATGAAAACTGCAGGTGCGTTCATATGTCCGAAGGGCATTCTTGTATACTAATCTAAAAGTGTAAAATATTGTTTTCCTTCCATTCTCTCTAAGCAATCGTCTATCAGTGGCAATGGATATCCATCTCGAGTCGTTATCTTATTCAGTCAGCTGTCATCTATGCACATTCTTTTTCCCCAGATTTTTTTTACTAGACCTATGGCAGAATTATATGATAAATGGCTGGGTCTAATAAATCCTTTACTTAATAAGTCATCAATTGTACTATCAACGTCTTTTTTCTCTTGATACGAAAGCCTTCTTGGAACAGAACGTACAGGATCATCTGACGTAAGTTTTATATTCATTTCGTAGTTATGGTCAGTTTGCTACGGTATTCACTACCTAACTTTGGGTCAATGTCATAATCTGTGACTTTAAATATTTCAATGCTATAAATATATGGTCTATCTAGGTCATTTGTTTCTAATGGTTCGCTTGTCAATTCTGCCTCTTCACTTATTAGATTTGTTTGGTTATCTATATACGATTCTAATACATCACCCATTATCAATGTTATCAAAATGATTATCAATATCAATTAGGTCGCTATTACAATTACTATTCTCATGTATTACATATCTCACTGGGTCACTATCACTGTCATTATTCTTAAGTTCGTCAAATTTTAATAAATCACTATCACTGTCATATTCTTAAGTTCTACTTGATTCAATGGGCAGTTTTTCTCTTTGACTTTAATTTTATTTTGAAATGCAAGTTTCAATCCATAACCTCTAAGGAACGACCTAAAAGTACTTTAGTAGATACAAAGTAGTCTAGTACAGCATAATATGCAGTATTTTGCCTTATTCCATGAAAAGTTAATATAACATAAATTTCTCCATATGTGTATATTCGAAATCCATTAACACCACAATGTTCTGTAAGCTTTAGCTGGTTGCCAATGAAATTAGGAGGCACCGCCGAGTGTTGAATCAAATTAATTACTCTACCGGTATCAAGTAAAGCAGACAAAATTACGACATTATATCCACGTCTTACATCAGTGTAAAAATATACTCCTACCTGATTGACAATGGAAACAAAGGCATCACTATTTTCCTCATTTCCTTGTTTTTAACAGTCGTTGGAAGTACCAACGAACATAGATGTTGGCGTCGACTTCTCTTGGCAATCCTTAAGCATGTGTTGCAAAGATCCAGAATGGAAGCATGATCGCTTCTCTCGCTTTGGTGGGAAACACTATAAAGCGTAATGACCATACGCTGAGCAATTGAAGCAACGTGTTTTACGTTGGTCTGCTAGCAGTTGTGTTTGTTCCGAATTTCTTTCCATACCATAAGACAGCTCAAGGTTGTTCTTATGTAAATTAGCATATTTCCTTGCTAGTTCCTTAAGTTCGCCAATGGTCGATACAGAATATAATAGAGCAATACTGGCTGAGCGATCGATAATAATAAATTGCACTGTTAGCTTTGCATCTATCGCAGCTCTCATAGCAATTTCTTTCATTCGCAACATGTATCCAATGACAGTATTTTCCTTAGGCTTCAATTTAGTTTCCTTTAGCAGAAATATAATGTCGGTAGCTGAATTACTACGTCCAAAGGCTTTCAGAAAATTCCGCTTAAATTCGTAAAAGCAACTGAATCGATCTACACGCAAGAACAATTCAGCCTCTGATGCTGGCCTCATAAACATACGCACACAACGCAATATAAAGCTCGGAGTGTCGTCGATGTCATTGCAAATTCGTTCAATGCTGAATGTTGCACTGAGTGGAAAATAAACTTGTTTGGCCGTTAGCCACTGTGCAATTTCTTCTTTGTTCCTTGTTGTAATTATTGCGTCAGCCAATTTTTCAAGTCAGAACAAAATTTGAGTTAGGATGTACGAGTTAAAGAAAATTGCTATTACTTTCGATTATCTTAATCTATAATCGGAGCTAACAAACTCTCGGAATCATAATATCGTGTAACAAATGGTTAATGGCAATTACAATAGTATCGATAACAGTGATACAGTGTTATTAGTACAACAATGGTCCAACATAAGATAACTCTAGTCGGGAGTGCCCGACTAGGTGATACCCTGAACCCAGAGGCGAGTTGTCGTTATATACATTTATTTAAACTTTTCTGCATTCATACACGACTTCACAGCCGCATTTAGTAAAATAAAATAAAAACTAGTGAGAACGTTGCAGTCGGCTGTAACCGACAGCGGAATACTCGTTCACGGTGTAATAACAACGAAAACATGTAACCTAGCATTATGGGTGCACAACAAAAATAATAAACGCGGCCCCGATCCCGGGCCTACCGCACAATTAACATGTAAACCCCGCCTTTGACACCAACGTTACCAAACATTTAACCTCGATTGTGACGAAATTAAAGTTAAGGTATTTAATAAGACTTATACGAAAAATTTTAACAGAAAAATTTTAAAAGTTTGAATTAATAAATGTACCATAAATGCCTGAACGTCAATTTCACTGACGTAGATTGCGCTGACGCACTCCCTTCAATAAGAGACAAATTTTTAAAAATGTTCGAGGGTAGAAAAAAGACTTTTGCAGACGCTAATGAAGCTCTGCTCTAATCGAAACATGCGCCTTGTAATAGACTTTCGAAAACTTAATGAAAGAACCATTCCAGATAAGTATCCCATGCACAATATCTCCATGATTTTGGGAAATCTAGGTAAAGCCAAGGACTTTCGACCTTTTCTCACGTAAGACCAGTTTTGTTTGGGCATTGAAAAGTTTGTATGAAGCAAATATGAGGGTGTTCAAGGAAAAGTCTCAATTTTTTTAGAAAAGCGTCAATTTCCTTGGATTTGTGGTCACTAGCGATGGTGCTACAACCGACCCAGAGAGGAAGCTAAGGCCATACAAGAATTCCCGGAGCCCAAGACGGATTTCGAGGTAAGATCATTCCTAGGACTCGCTAGCTATTACAGGATGTGTTGTCCACCGATGGGCAAATAGATAATTAAGTTTCAATTGCCTTACGCGAGTTCGACCAGTCGTCAAATTTAATTGACGAGAGTTGCACTGGTTTTGTTTTTCTTCGCGTTAACCGACTATAGCGCACGTAGAATCGTTTTGTTCTTTGATTACTTTGATTAAAAGCCGAAAAAAATATAACATTAGGAACTACGTCCTCTTTATTTGAAGTCAATTTGCAACTAAATAAACATAAATCAATTCTAGCACTAGTAAGCTGTGGCTTAGCGGCAGCGGCGTTGGCAGCGGCGTTGCTGCTGATGTTGTTGGCCTGTTGGGCAATTCTTCTTGGAATTTTCGGTGGTTGCCGGACGGCGCGTGGAGGAAATGAAACAGACACCAATTCAGCATTTTGCTGCACTTTCAATGAGGTGTTGCAATGCTTCTTATGTATTGTGTGATTTTATTTGTTGTTAACTTGTATATACATACAGTAAGCACAACATTTATTCGTACACCCTTAATCTTTAAGTTTATTGCTCTGTAACTCAACGTACAGTAAAGCTAAACAAAACATTTTTATTTTTAATAAAAAGTGTAACATTCTTAAATAATATTAAAAAAAAAGTAAGTGTTGTGGTACTCCAATTTATTTATTCCCAAATCAATTTAGTTTTTCTTTATTTCGCCAGAGCTTCGATTTTATTATTGCGGCCATATTTATCTATTGGTGGCAACTTACTTTCGATTATCTTAATCTACAATTGGAGCTAACAAACTCTCTGAATCATAATATAGAGTAACAAATGGTTAATGGCTATTACAATAGTATCGATGACTGTAATACAGTGTTATTAATAGAGCAATGGCCCAACAGCTCGGCCATCCTGACAATAAGATCGTCCTCGATCTATGAATTTGTTGATACATTTTTTTGAATTTATTTTTATTATTATTTTTTGTAGAACGAATTTAAGAACTAAGTTAGGATTGCACAATAAGATAAGATCTAAAATAAATATTAATATAATTTAGTCAGAATTATTTTTACACTGATCACGTCAATCTGCCCATTTACGTAAGCGACAAGCCTCCATGATACCTTCGTACGGAACTTGGCTTATTTGGCAATTTTCAATATCATTCAACACATATCGGTCATTTGGTAACACTTTCTTAATGGTATAAGGGCATTTATATTTAGAGGTGAATTTTTTATTTTTACCTTTTGTGGTATCAATGTTTCGAACTAAAACAAAATCAAATCAAAACTTAGCATGATTCTTATGAAATATTCTGCGCTTTTCTGCTGACATTTCTCAATTTTCTCAGCTGCTTTCATGCGATGAGACTCTAAACTACAGTGTGAAAAATCAAGCTTGTCATCTAAATACTCTGTCAAATTGTCAATGTCGCAACGTCTTTGTTGAGTTCCGAACAATAACACTAAGGGTAATTCCTCCGTTACAGAATGTTAAGAATTATTTATTGCATATTCGGCTCTTACTAATTGTTTACTCCAATCTGAATGCTATACTGGTTCACTTATCTTAGTTAATATGGCTTTTACTGTTATATTCACTCGCTACACCTGACCGTTTGTTTGAGGCGGTGCAGTAGCTACTTTAATATGTTGTATATTATTATCTAAAAGAAACTTATCAAATTCTAATGATGTAACACACGATCCTCTATCATTAACAATTCTCCGTGGATGACTATAAAATTCAAAATACTTCGAGAGACACGTATTAACTTCCTTTGTGCTCGTTGTGTTTATAGAAAATAACTTTACAATTTTTGTAAACCCATCAATTTTAATTAATATGTGATTCTTAGATATAAATGAAGGAAGAGGGCCGAAATGGTCTATATGCAATGTGTCATACGGAATTGGTCGTAAAAAAAAATTCTGCCGAACCCTTCATTACTCGCATCACAATGTTATTCCGTTTCTCGATTCGGATTATAAAGAGCTAATATTGGGGACGAGATTAATTTTCCCCGAAGCTTTTCAAAAATACCTATACAATCATCATTCAAATTGAATTTGACACCTGGTTTTGTAAGATCATGTAATGGTTTTGCTACTTTCGAATAAGCCGGAATAAAATGTCTAAAATATGAAAACAATCCCAAACACTTTTGCATTTCGTGTCTATCTCTTGGCAATGGGACGTGTTTAATGGTGGAAATATGTTCATTATTTGGACTTATGCCTTTCGCACTAACTGTGTATCCTAAACTCCTATAGGCAAATTGGCATTTGCTTATTTTTATTTCCAAACGATATTTTGCCAAGAGCCTTAAAACTTTACCTAATGTTTGAAAATGGACATCTATTGTCTTAGAGCCTATATAAATATCACCAAATACACTACATCACCTCCACAGATTAATGGTTCCAAAATAAAACTAATAAATCTCATGAAAACTGCAGGTGCGTTCATATGTCCGAAGGGCATTCTTGTATACTAATCTAAAAGTGTAAAATATTGTTTTCCTTCCATTCTCTCTAAGCAATCGTCTATCAGTGGCAATGGATATCCATCTCGAGTCGTTATCTTATTCAGTCATCTGTCATCTATGCACATTTTTGTTTCCCCAGATTATTTTTAACTAGACCTATGGCAGAATTATATGATAAATGGCTGGGTCTAATAAATCCTTTACTTAATAAGTCATCAATTGTACTATCAACGTCTTTTTTCTCTTGATACGAAAGCCTTCTTGGAACAGAACGTACAGGATCATCTGACGTAAGTTTTATATTCATTTCGTAGTTATGGTCAGTTTGCTACGGTATTCACTACCTAACTTTGGGTCAATGTCATAATCTGTGACTTTAAATATTTCAATGCTATAAATATATGGTCTATCTAGGTCATTTGTTTCTAATGGTTCGCTTGTCAATTCTGCCTCTTCACTTATTAGATTTGTTTGGTTATCTATATACGATTCTAATACATCACCCATTATCAATGTTATCAAAATGATTATCAATATCAATTAGGTCGCTATTACAATTACTATTCTCATGTATTACATATCTCACTGGGTCACTATCACTGTCATTATTCTTAAGTTCGTCAAATTTTAATAAATCACTATCACTGTCATATTCTTAAGTTCTACTTGATTCAATGGGCAGTTTTTCTCTTTGACTTTAATTTTATTTTGAAATGCAAGTTTCAATCCATAACCTCTAAGGAACGACCTAAAAGTAATTTAGTAGATACAAAGTAGTCTAGTACAGCATAATATGCAGTATTTTGCCTTATTCCATGAAAAGTTAATATAACATAAATTTCTCCATATGTGTATATTCGAAATCCATTAACACCACAATGTTCTGTAAGCTTTAGCTGGTTGCCAATGAAATTAGGAGGCACCGCCGAGTGTTGAAACAAATTAATTACTCTACCGGTATCAAGTAAAGCAGACAAAATTACGACATTATATCCACGTCTTACATCAGTGTAAAAATATACTCCTACCTGATTGACAATGGAAACAAAGGCATCACTATTTTCCTCATTTCCTTGTTGTTAACAGTCGTTGGAAGTACCAACGAACATCGATGTTGGCGTCGACTTCTCTTGGCAATCCTTAAGCATGTGTTGCAAAGATCCAGAATGGAAGCATGATCGCTTCTCTCGCTTTGGTGGGAAACACTATAAAGCGTAATGACCATACGCTGAGCAATTGAAGCAACGTGTTTTACGTTGGTCTGCTAGCAGTTGTGTTTGTTCCGAATTTCTTTCCATACCATAAGACAGCTCAAGGTTGTTCTTATGTAAATTAGCATATTTCCTTGCTAGTTCCTTAAGTTCGCCAATGGTCGATACAGAATATAATAGAGCAATACTGGCTGAGCGATCGATAATAATAAATTGCACTGTTAGCTTTGCATCTATCGCAGCTCTCATAGCAATTTCTTTCATTCGCAACATGTATCCAATGACAGTATTTTCCTTAGGCTTCAATTTAGTTTCCTTTAGCAGAAATATAATGTCGGTAGCTGAATTACTACGTCCAAAGGCTTTCAGAAAATTCCGCTTAAATTCGTAAAAGCAACTGAATCGATCTACACGCAAGAACAATTCAGCCTCTGATGCTGGCCTCATAAACATACGCACACAACGCAATATAAAGCTCGGAGTGTCGTCGATGTCATTGCAAATTCGTTCAATGCTGAATGTTGCACTGAGTGGAAAATAAACTTGTTTGGCCTTTAGCCACTGTGCAATTTCTTCTTTGTTCCTTGTTGTAATTATTGCGTCAGCCAATTTTTCAAGTCAGAACAAAATTTGAGTTAGGATGTACGAGTTAAAGAAAATTGCTATTACTTTCGATTATCTTAATCTATAATCGGAGCTAACAAACTCTCGAAATCATAATATCGTGTAACAAATGGTTAATGGCAATTACAATAGTATCGATAACAGTGATACAGTGTTATTAGTACAACAATGGCCCAACATAAGATAACTCTAGTCGGGAGTGCCCGACTAGGTGATACCCTGAACCCAGAGGCGAGTTGTCGTTATATACATTTATTTAAACTTTTCTGCATTCATACACGACTTCACAGCCGCATTATTGATTAAAAGCCGAACAAAATATAACATTAGGAACTACGTCCTCTTTATTTGAAGTCAATTTGCAACTAAATAAACATAAATCAATTCTAGCACTAGTAAGCTGTGGCTTAGCGGCAGCGGCGTTGGCAGCGGCGTTGCTGCTGATGTTGTTGGCCTGTTGGGCAATTCTTCTTGGAATTTTCGGTGGTTGCCGGACGGCGCGTGGAGGAAATGAAACAGACACCAATTCAGCATTTTGCTGCACTTTCAATGAGGTGTTGCAATGCTTCTTATGTACTGTGTGAATTTATTTGTTGTTAACTTGTATATACATACAGTAAGCACAACATTTATTCGTACACGCTTAATCTTGAAGCTTATTGCTCTGTAACTTAACGTACAGTAAAGCTAAACAAAACATTTTTATTTTTAATAAAAAGTGTAACATTCTTAAATAATATTAAAAAAAAAGTAAGTGTTGTGGTACTCCAATTTATTTATTCCCAAATCAATTTAGTTTTTCTTTATTTCGCCAGAGCTTCGATTTTATTATTGCGGCCATATTTATCTATTGGTGGCAACTTACTTTCGATTATCTTAATCTACAATTGGAGCTAACAAACTCTCTGAATCATAATATAGAGTAACAAATGGTTAATGGCTATTACAATAGTATCGATAACTGTAATACAGTGTTATTAATAGAGCAATGGCCCAACAGCTCGGCCATCCTGACAATCAGATCGTCCTCGATCTATGAATTTGTTGATACATTTTTTTGAATTTAGTTTTATTATTATTTTTTGTAGAACGAATTTAAGAACTAAGTTAGGATTGCACAATAAGATAAGATCTAAAATAAATATTAATATAATTTAGTCAGAGTTATCTTTACACTGATCACGTCAATCTGCCTATTTACGTAAGCGACAAGCCTCCATGATACCTTCGTACGGAACTTGGCTTATTTGGCAATTTTCAATATCATTCAACACATATCGGTCATTTGGTAACACTTTCTTAATGGTATAAGGGCATTTATATTTATAGGTGAATTTTTATTTTTACCTTTTTATGGTATCAATGTTTCGAACTAAAACAAAATCAAATCAAAACTTAGCATGATTCTTATGAAATATTCTGCGCTTTTCTGATGACATTTCTCAATTTTCTCAGCTGCTTTCATGCGATGAGACTCTAAACTACAGTGTGAAAAATCAAGCTTGTCATCTAAATACTCTGTCAAAGTGTCAATGTCGCAACGTCTTTATTGAGTTCCGAACAATAACACTAAGGGTAATTCCTCCGTTACAGAATGTTAAGAATTATTTATTGCATATTCGGCTCTTACTAATTGTTTACTCCAATCTGAATGCTATACTGGTTCACTTATCTTAGTTAATATGGCTTTTACTGCTATATTCACTCGCTACACCTGACCGTTTGTTTGAGGCGGTGCAGTAGCTACTTTAATATGTTATATATTATTATCTAAAAGAAACTTATCAAATTCTAATGATGTAACACACGATCCTCTATCATTAACAATTCTCCGTGGATGACTATAAAATTCAAAATACTTCGAGAGACACGTATTAACTTCCTTTGTGCTCGTTGTGTTTATAGAAAATAACTTTACAATTTTTGTAAACCCATCAATTTTAATTAATATGTGATTCTTAGATATAAATGAAGGAAGAGGGCCGAAATGGTCTATATGCAATGTGTCATACGGAATTGGTCGCGCGTAGGAACTGTAAACATAATTCACTTTAGACAGTTCTTAATGAATAAGTCAACTTTAGCTTTTATGTTCGGAAACCAATAGTGCTTATCTATTTCCTTAACACACTTCTCAGTTCCTAAATGACATAGTTTCTTACGGATTCTTCTTATTAAATGAGTTTCCATTTCTGCTGGGACATACAACCGTCTTAACAAGTTCGTGCTCTAATTTATTTCTTAACTCAATAATATTACTACCCCTGTTTTGTGTTATCTGAAGTTGAAAATTAATAGCATCACTATCAATTACTGAAACTATCTTAACCTTATTTTCACATTCGTGAATTGTTACAACGAATTCATGCATTACTTCACATTGAATTGCTGAAGGATATCTGCTTAGAGCATCAACAAGCGTCATATATTTTCCACTACGATGTTTTGGAATATAATCACAGTTTGCTAGTTCAAGGGCCCATCTAGCTATGCTTGCGTTCATTCGCCTATGTTCTAAAGTCAACACCAAAGCATTACAATCTGTAATAATTTTGAACGGAATTCCTTCCAAATAAATTATAAACTTTTTCAATGAATAAAAGGCAGCTAGTGTTTCCAATTTAAAACTTTCTAATCTGGACTCTTGCTTAGTAGCTCTCTGTGAAAAATATGCAATCGGGTGAAATTCATTATCGTCCTGTTTCTGTAATAAAATTCTGCCGAACCCTTCATTACTTGCATCACAATGTAATTCCGTTTCTCGATTCGGATTATAAAGAGCTAATATTGGGGACGAGATTAATTTTCCCCGAAGCTTTTCAAAAATACCTATACAATCATCATTCAAATTGAATTTGACACCTGGTTTTGTAAGATCATGTAATGGTTTTGCTACTTTCGAATAAGCCCGAATAAAATGTCTAAAATATGAAAACAATCCCAAACACTTTTGCATTTCGTGTCTATCTCTTGGCAATGGGACGTGTTTAATGGTGGAAATATGTTCATTATTTGGACTTATGCCTTTCGCACTAACTGTGTATCCTAAACTCCTATAGGCAAATTGGCATTTCCTTATTTTTATTTCCAAACGATATTTTGCCAAGAGCCTTAAAGCTTTACCTAATGTTTGAAAATGGTCATCTATTGTCTTAGAGCCTATATCAATATCACCAAATACACTACATCACCTCCACAGATTAATGGTTCAAAAATAAAACTAATAAATCTCATGAAAACTGCAGGTGCGTTCATATGTCCGAAGGGCATTCTTGTATACTAATCTAAAAGTGTAAAATATTGTTTTCCTTCCATTCTCTCTAAGCAATCGTCTATCAGTGGCAATGGATATCCATCTCGAGTCGTTATCTTATTCAGTCATCTGTCATCTATGCACATTTTTGTTTCCCCAGATTATTTTTAACTAGACCTATGGCAGAATTATATGATAAATGGCTGGGTCTAATAAATCCTTTACTTAATAAGTCATCAATTGTACTATCAACGTCTTTTTTCTCTTGATACGAAAGCCTTCTTGGAACAGAACGTACAGGATCATCTGACGTAAGTTTTATATTCATTTCGTAGTTATGGTCAGTTTGCTACGGTATTCACTACCTAACTTTGGGTCAATGTCATAATCTGTGACTTTAAATATTTCAATGCTATAAATATATGGTCTATCTAGGTCATTTGTTTCTAATGGTTCGCTTGTCAATTCTGCCTCTTCACTTATTAGATTTGTTTGGTTATCTATATACGATTCTAATACATCACCCATTATCAATGTTATCAAAATGATTATCAATATCAATTAGGTCGCTATTACAATTACTATTCTCATGTATTACATATCTCACTGGGTCACTATCACTGTCATTATTCTTAAGTTCGTCAAATTTTAATAAATCACTATCACTGTCATATTCTTAAGTTCTACTTGATTCAATGGGCAGTTTTTCTCTTTGACTTTAATTTTATTTTGAAATGCAAGTTTCAATCCATAACCTCTAAGGAACGACCTAAAAGTAATTTAGTAGATACAAAGTAGTCTAGTACAGCATAATATGCAGTATTTTGCCTTATTCCATGAAAAGTTAATATAACATAAATTTCTCCATATGTGTATATTCGAAATCCATTAACACCACAATGTTCTGTAAGCTTTAGCTGGTTGCCAATGAAATTAGGAGGCACCGCCGAGTGTTGAAACAAATTAATTACTCTACCGGTATCAAGTAAAGCAGACAAAATTACGACATTATATCCACGTCTTACATCAGTGTAAAAATATACTCCTACCTGATTGACAATGGAAACAAAGGCATCACTATTTTCCTCATTTCCTTGTTGTTAACAGTCGTTGGAAGTACCAACGAACATCGATGTTGGCGTCGACTTCTCTTGGCAATCCTTAAGCATGTGTTGCAAAGATCCAGAATGGAAGCATGATCGCTTCTCTCGCTTTGGTGGGAAACACTATAAAGCGTAATGACCATACGCTGAGCAATTGAAGCAACGTGTTTTACGTTGGTCTGCTAGCAGTTGTGTTTGTTCCGAATTTCTTTCCATACCATAAGACAGCTCAAGGTTGTTCTTATGTAAATTAGCATATTTCCTTGCTAGTTCCTTAAGTTCGCCAATGGTCGATACAGAATATAATAGAGCAATACTGGCTGAGCGATCGATAATAATAAATTGCACTGTTAGCTTTGCATCTATCGCAGCTCTCATAGCAATTTCTTTCATTCGCAACATGTATCCAATGACAGTATTTTCCTTAGGCTTCAATTTAGTTTCCTTTAGCAGAAATATAATGTCGGTAGCTGAATTACTACGTCCAAAGGCTTTCAGAAAATTCCGCTTAAATTCGTAAAAGCAACTGAATCGATCTACACGCAAGAACAATTCAGCCTCTGATGCTGGCCTCATAAACATACGCACACAACGCAATATAAAGCTCGGAGTGTCGTCGATGTCATTGCAAATTCGTTCAATGCTGAATGTTGCACTGAGTGGAAAATAAACTTGTTTGGCCTTTAGCCACTGTGCAATTTCTTCTTTGTTCCTTGTTGTAATTATTGCGTCAGCCAATTTTTCAAGTCAGAACAAAATTTGAGTTAGGATGTACGAGTTAAAGAAAATTGCTATTACTTTCGATTATCTTAATCTATAATCGGAGCTAACAAACTCTCGAAATCATAATATCGTGTAACAAATGGTTAATGGCAATTACAATAGTATCGATAACAGTGATACAGTGTTATTAGTACAACAATGGCCCAACATAAGATAACTCTAGTCGGGAGTGCCCGACTAGGTGATACCCTGAACACAGAGGCGAGTTGTCGTTATATACATTTATTTAAACTTTTCTGCATTCATACACGACTTCACAGCCGCATTTAGTAAAATAAAATAAAAACAAGTGAGAACGTTGCAGTCGGCTGTAACCGACAGCGGAATACTCGTTCACGGTGTAATAACAACGAAAACATGTAACCTAGCATTATGGGTGCACAACAAAAATAATAAACCCGGCCCCGATCCCGGGCCTACCGCACAATTAACATGTAAGCCCCGCCTTTGACACCAACGCCACCAAACATTTAACCTCGAGTGTGACGAAATTAAAGTTAAGGTATTTAATAAGACTTATACGAAAAATTTTAACAGAAAAAATTTTAAAAGTTTGAATTAATAAATGTACTATAAATGCCTGAACGTCAATTTCACTAACGTAGATTGCGCTGACGCACTCCCTTCAATAAGAGACAAATTTTTAAAAATGTTCGAGGGTAGAAAAAAGACTTTTGCAGACGCTAATGAAGCTCTGCTCTAATCGAAACATGCGCCTTGTAATAGACTTTCGAAAACTTAATGAAAGAACCATTCCAGATAAGTATCCCATGCACAATATCTCCATGATTTTGGGAAATCTAGGTAAAGCCAAGGACTTTCGACCTTTTCTCACGTAAGACCAGTTTTGTTTGGGCATTGAAAAGTTTGTATGAAGCAAATATGAGGGTGTTCAAGGAAAAGTCTCAATTTTTTTAGAAAAGCGTCAATTTCCTTGGATTTGTGGTCACTAGCGATGGTGCTACAACCGACCCAGAGAGGAAGCTAAGGCCATACAAGAATTCCCGGAGCCCAAGACGGATTTCGAGGTAAGATCATTCCTAGGACTCGCTAGCTATTACAGGATGTGTTGTCCACCGATGGGCAAATAGATAATTAAGTTTCAATTGCCTTACGCGAGTTCGACCAGTCGTCAAATTTAATTGACGAGAGTTGCACTGGTTTTGTTTTTCTTCGCGTTAACCGACTATAGCGCACGTAGAATCGTTTTGTTCTTTGATTACTTTGATTAAAAGCCGAAAAAAATATAACATTAGGAACTACGTCCTCTTTATTTGAAGTCAATTTGCAACTAAATAAACATAAATCAATTCTAGCACTAGTAAGCTGTGGCTTAGCGGCAGCGGCGTTGGCAGCGGCGTTGCTGCTGATGTTGTTGGCCTGTTGGGCAATTCTTCTTGGAATTTTCGGTGGTTGCCGGACGGCGCGTGGAGGAAATGAAACAGACACCAATTCAGCATTTTGCTGCACTTTCAATGAGGTGTTGCAATGCTTCTTATGTATTGTGTGAATTTATTTGTTGTTAACTTGTATATACATACAGTAAGCACAACATTTATTCGTACACGCTTAATCTTGAAGCTTATTGCTCTGTAACTTAACGTACAGTAAAGCTAAACAAAACATTTTTATTTTTAATAAAAAGTGTAACATTCTTAAATAATATTAAAAAAAAAAGTAAGTGTTGTGGTACTCCAATTTATTTATCCAAATCAATCAATCCAAATCAATTTAGTTTTTCTTTATTTCGCCAGAGCTTCGATTTTATTATTGCGGCCATATTTATCTATTGGTGGCAACTTACTTTCGATTATCTTAATCTACAATTGGAGCTAACAAACTCTCTGAATCATAATATAGAGTAACAAATGGTTAATGGCTATTACAATAGTATCGATAACTGTAATACAGTGTTATTAATAGAGCAATGGCCCAACAGCTCGGCCATCCTGACAATCAGATCGTCCTCGATCTATGAATTTGTTGATACATTTTTTTGAATTTAGTTTTATTATTATTTTTTGTAGAACGAATTTAAGAACTAAGTTAGGATTGCACAATAAGATAAGATCTAAAATAAATATTAATATAATTTAGTCAGAGTTATCTTTACACTGATCACGTCAATCTGCCTATTTACGTAAGCGACAAGCCTCCATGATACCTTCGTACGGAACTTGGCTTATTTGGCAATTTTCAATATCATTCAACACATATCGGTCATTTGGTAACACTTTCTTAATGGTATAAGGGCATTTATATTTAGAGGTGAATTTTTTATTTTTACCTTTTTATGGTATCAATGTTTCGAACTAAAACAAAATCAAATCAAAACTTAGCATGATTCTTATGAAATATTCTGCGCTTTTCTGATGACATTTCTCAATTTTCTCAGCTGCTTTCATGCGATGAGACTCTAAACTACAGTGTGAAAAATCAAGCTTGTCATCTAAATACTCTGTCAAAGTGTCAATGTCGCAACGTCTTTATTGAGTTCCGAACAATAACACTAAGGGTAATTCCTCCGTTACAGAATGTTAAGAATTATTTATTGCATATTCGGCTCTTACTAATTGTTTACTCCAATCTGAATGCTATACTGGTTCACTTATCTTAGTTAATATGGCTTTTACTGTTATATTCACTCGCTACACCTGACCGTTTGTTTGAGGCGGTGCAGTAGCTACTTTAATATGTTATATATTATTATCTAAAAGAAACTTATCAAATTCTAATGATGTAACACACGATCCTCTATCATTAACAATTCTCCGTGGATGACTATAAAATTCAAAATACTTCGAGAGACACGTATTAACTTCCTTTGTGCTCGTTGTGTTTATAGAAAATAACTTTACAATTTTTGTAAACCCATCAATTTTAATTAATATGTGATTCTTAGATATAAATGAAGGAAGAGGGCCGAAATGGTCTATATGCAATGTGTCATACGGAATTGGTCGTAAAAAAAATTCTGCCGAACACTTCATTACTTGCATCACAATGTAATTCCGTTTCTCGATTCGGATTATAAAGAGCTAATATTGGGGACGAGATTAATTTTCCCCGAAGCTTTTCAAAAATACCTATACAATCATCATTCAAATTGAATTTGACACCTGGTTTTGTAAGATCATGTAATGGTTTTGCTACTTTCGAATAAGCCGGAAAAAAATGTCTAAAATATGAAAACAATCCCAAACTCTTTTGCATTTCGTGTCTATCTCTTGGCAATGGGACGTGTTTAATGGTGGAAATATGTTCATTATTTGGACTTATGCCTTTCGCACTAACTGTGTATCCTAAACTCCTATAGGCAAATTGGCATTTGCTTATTTTTATTTCCAAACGATATTTTGCCAAGAGCCTTAAAACTTTACCTAATGTTTGAAAATGGACATCTATTGTCTTAGAGCCTATATAAATATCACCAAATACACTACATCACCTCCACAGATTAATGGTTCCAAAATAAAACTAATAAATCTCATGAAAACTGCAGGTGCGTTCATATGTCCGAAGGGCATTCTTGTATACTAATCTAAAAGTGTAAAATATTGTTTTCCTTCCATTCTGTCTAAGCAATCGTCTATCAGTGGCAATGGATATCCATCTCGAGTCGTTATCTTATTCAGTCAGCTGTCATCTATGCACATTCTTTTTTTCCCAGGAGCGGGAAACGAGCCCTAGCTCCATCGATCACTGTTTTTTGTAGTGACAAAATTTAATATGAATGCTAAGAAATTATTTTTTTTCTGAAATTTCTTAGGTAATAATTTGTTTGATAAAAAGAAAATATTTCAATTTTATTCATATAAATATCAGTAATTTTACGTTGTCCAAGAGTGTTTACAGATATAATAGAATTATAAATTATAATTTTAACTGCATAATTATAATTATAATTAGCTGCATTATAATACAAGTTGTGACAAAACAAGTGATACAATCGCAAACAGCTGCACACAAATTCTAAGAATACGAAAAAGTCTGGCAACTAAGCGCCCTTTTTACCCATTTTCAATGGGTTCAGGGTATACAAATTAAAGCAGGCAGCACCTGTACCACCGAGCTAAAGCAGCATTCTAATTGGCTTTGTCAAAAATCTGAGCTAAGAAACTAGCACACATGCACAAACAATCGCATTAGAATTCGAAAAAGAGCTCACGCATATGAATGTGTATTTTATGGGGTCGGAGATGCCTCCTTCTGTCTGCAACCAACATTCCAAACTGCCTTGGACACGGTCATGATTGTCAACTTTTTAAATATCAAGTATAAACTATTGAATATTATTACGCTCAATACGGAAGGTGCGTTCTTAACGAATGTGAAGCAGTCACTAGGGTCAAAGTTTCCCCTACACATTTATATATATATATATATATATATATATATACATATACATATTCCATATAATTCAATTATTACAATCGTTTCGCTTACGTATCAGCTTGTTGCGCTTATTTTTAAAATTCTTTACAAACATGCCTATAACCATGAACACCTGCTGTTGATCTTATCGGCTGAGCAAAAACAAAAACGAAGAGCGCGTGCGTCTGCTGACATTTCACTAGGTCTCTAACGAGGTTAGTCAAAGTTCGATTTTCGCTGCAATTTATTATTTATCATACTATTATATTATTAATATTATTATGATACTACTTGATTAATCCGTGTTGAGGTTATAGCCAGTTAGACCGATTCTGATAGACATGAGGTTGTGACCAATATCCACGTGTTGTGACGTAATCACATGCACTATATTTTTAGCTATCCAAACGTTATGATGTTGATAATGAGATCACACGGATACGTTCGACAGTGCTTTTGGTTGGTGTGTGAAGACTGCGTTAATATTAGCGGCTGTCGAAGAGGTGATAGCCGGCGGCTATTCTAAGGTGGCTGTAACGTCTCTATCTGCAAGGCAAATTTTGATTTCGTTGTTGGAATAAATTCTTTTTGCTTCCTCTCTAGCGCTGGGTACGCTAATCTTAGCTTTCTTAGACAACTAGAGAGGTTCCTGGCTGGAGTTTATATTGGCACTAATGTAATTGTTGAAACATACGTCTAAGAATATTTAACAAAAGAGTTAAATGTTTTTGCCACACGTCCACAACACTTGTGGTGTATTTTAATTTATCTTAAAATAGGTCTTATTTTAATTTTTATTTTTATTGGCTTTAATCAGTACTTAGAAGTACTAAGGTTAACTAAACACGTGTTGCCCACTAGTCGAGCTGCGCTACGATGTCTGGATTTTAATATTTATCTCGGTAAAATAATGTAGGCTTAAGCCGGAAGTTGCTGTACGATATGCCGAGCTAAGCTTTTTCGCTTCGTGAGAACTGTATCAGCCGATCAAAATGCGTAGGCGTACCGATAACAGAATCTGTTAGCTAGAGTAAGGTGAGTCATGATTTGAACATAAAAAAGACATTTCCAAGTATTTTGGATTTGAAGTTTAATTATAAGAAAACAAATACTACATTAGGCAGCCTTTAGACTACTGCTGTCCACAAATGACTTCCAATCCTTTGGAAATAGTCCGAAAATGTCATTGCACATACTTTACTTCAGCGAGTAGTGTCGAGAGAAAGACAGATGTCGGCATCGGTAAAAAGTTGAGTTGACATTGTCCTTTAGAAAACCGCGCTGCTAACATCTTAGCATTTTCCTTATTTCGGTTCATGTCCCTTACCAAATCATTTTATTTTTTTATGTTTTGTGCAACAGGCAGAAGGAAGCAACGCTGACCCCATAAAGTATATATATTTTTGATCAGGACGACGACCTGAGTCGATTTAGCCATGTCCGTTTGTCCGTCCGTCCGTCTGTATGAACGCAGCGATCTCGGAAACTACAAAAGCTAGAGACCTAAACTTTTCGACTTTAGATCCTTCTAATCCATACGCAGTACAAGCTTATCATTTTTTTCGATATCTTGCTCCGTTTCATTTTTATCGATAAAAATCGATTTTGAAACTTGGTTTTCTTTGCGTATCTCGGAGACTATTAGAGTTAGAGCCATCAAATTAAGTTTTATAAATGCTCGTAAGAAATACGCAGATTATAAATTATTCGGATTTTGAACACCTGCCCCCATTTGCCCCCAAATCAAATACTACAGACTTGCTCTTTGGTTTGTACATAGATTAGAAGTTATTCAAGAATTAAATTTCCATAGTGGGGCCAAGCGCAGCCCATATGTAAAGTGCGCAGCTTGATGCGTGCTATTGTGTGTGATTGATAATGTTGTACTTACTCATTGCTTTTGCTTTTTTTTTCCTTGCTCGTGTTTCAATGAATAATATATTAGGCTTCGATAATACTTGGTACCAGTACCTGACATAAACTTTTCCAAATTGGGATAACATTCCAGTATATAGGGATAGCGGCTAATTCTCCGGCCACCGATCCGCTACTAGTAGATGGGCGAGTCTGGGTTGAGTCAAACAGGCCATCTCGTCGAAAAACATAATATTGGCATCTGTTCGCGAACACCTTCACTAACGTCGAACATCCCTTGACTTTTATGAGTAAATTGGAAAATGCGAGTTAGGGAGGGTTGGCTGAAATGGTAATATACTATACGTGTGTCAATCGATTTTAATGATTAATATCTTAAACGAAGCATTTTTAATGAGACTATGTAAACACATGAGAAACAAACGAACATTATTTTCGACTTTTCCTTAAATTTTATAGTCAAAAACCGTAAAAAATAGCACACAAAAAATCATTTTCTTAATTTAAAAATATATTGTAAACAAGTAAGATGGTTTTAGTCGGGTGTGCCCGACTAGCAGATACCCTCAACCCAGCGGCGAGCTATTACATACATTTAAACCTCTTTCCATTCATACACACCTTCACAAAGTCACACACACACATACACACAAATGCTCGCAGCAAGCTGCGTACTTTACACATCGGCTGCGCTTGGCCCCACTATGGAAAATGTATCCTTTACGAGAACGTATTAAACTAAATTTGGTGGCTCTAGCTCTTAAAGTCTCCGAGATATGCCAAGAAAACCAAGTGTTAAAATAGATTTTTATCGATTATAATGAAACTGAGCAAGATATCGAAAAAAATTACAACTTGTTCTGCATTTTGATTATGAGAATCCATAGTCGAAAATCTTAGGTATCTATCTTTTGTAGTTTCCGAGATCGCTGCGTTCATACAGACGAACGGACGGACGGATAGACGGACGGACGGTCAGACTGGCATGGCTAAATCGACTTAGCTCGTCGTCCTGATCAAGTAAATATATACTTTATGGGTTTGGAGATGCTTCCTTCTGCCTGTTACATACATTTGTACAAAACCATTAACCCTTTTTACCCATTTTCAATGCATTCGGGTATAAAAACTAATGATTTAAATGCGTTTGACTGATTAATAGAAATATTAATTAGCTTTTAGAAAACGCAATGATTTAAAAAATCAAGTTTCTTGAGTAACGATAAAAAAAATTCAGGGTCACCTCTGAAAATAAAAAATAATATCAGATATTACTAATTTTTTAAAAAATCGTCTTACAATAGAACAAATTTAAAGTGATTTTTCTCATCTGTGGGCTCATATGTATCTGAATACAATACAAATTCAAAATTTATATTGTGTTACCTAGTGTAATCTGTCATATTACTTTGTTCAAGAGTGTTTGTAGATAATTGAATAATTAAAATAATCATTTTAGCTGTATTTTATACTCTACCACCACACTACAAGTTGATTAAGATGTGACAAAGCTCAACTAATGTTATATGTCAAGTGCACAATTGCAAACAGCCACATAAAAATTCTAAGAATACTAATAAGTCTGGCAAGTCAGCGCTGTCTACCGATCAGTGATCACTGACCACTTAATTTCCCACGTGACAAAATTGGGCAGGTATCCACCACTATTCTAATGAAAACCAAATAATAAGTACCAAATTATGCAATGGGTGGCGCCTGCAATGTTGCACTGGCATCATTGATGTAGTGCACATAGCGTGTTTTAGATTTTGTGGGCAGGATAGTGGAAGCCAAGAAAGTTTTAGTGCGACCTGTCGATATATATTCTATGCATCTAACTTCAAAAGTGAGGGAGATAGATATATTTAATGGAATTGCCACGACCCTAGTAGGCGCACCATCAAACCGTTAACACTTTATCTGACGCGAGTATACACAAGTAAATATTAAAATTTCAAGTAACTAGCTTCAATAGCGGCGAAAAAAAGATGCGCAAGCAGCTACGCTTGGCCTCCACTATGGAAAGTTAATTCTTAAATACCTTCTAAACTAAGAATAGAGCATTGAAATCTGTGTACAAACCAAAGCGCAAGTCTGTAGTACTTGATTTGTGATTTCTGTGATACATTCCAGTTCGACACGTTTATTCAGACAGTCGGACGGACGGACAAACTCGGTTATTGCTCTTGACAGAGAATACCTTTAGGGGTCGTAGATGCCTCCTTCTGCCTGTTACATACATTTGCACAAAACTATTATGCCCTTTTTACCCATTGTCGTTGGGTTCAGTGTATAATAAGCAAGAAAGTATCAGTGGGGCGTAATACTCGTTCACGGTCTAGATTTTTGTAATTTGTGGGGTAATATGTGGCCGAAATTTTTCTATATTAGAGAAGGTCATCAAAAAACGGCTTACTGGATTTGGTGACTAGCTCTAACACTATTGAACATAAATTCTCGAATAACTCCTAAGCTAAGAGTATGATCGTTATGAAACTTTCAGTTCCTAATAAGATAATCCAAATCTATATACAAGCCGAAGCGCAATAGGGGGCCAATGGGTGGAGTGATCCGAAATCCGAGACATTCATAATCTGCGAGCACATATTAACCCAAATTTGGAAGCGCTAGCTCTTATAGCCTCCGAGATATGCAAAGAAAACCAAGTCTTACAATTGATTTTTATCAATAATATTGAAACGGAGCAAGATATCGAAAAAAAATGAAAAATGCTCTTTGCCTCTTTCCGTTTATCTCTCTCAATTGACAGGCAATGTAAAGATGAACAAAACGCAATGTCGTCATATTCAGCATGCTCAAGAAAAAGTATTGTGTCTGAAAATTACTTTCGGCGAAATGACAGGGAATGTTCTAGATTGTTAAAAGCGTGCACTTCATCTATAATGTTAATAGTACAAGCATCACAACCTGAAAATTATTATAATTTTGTTTGTTCATTGTGTTTATTTATAAAGTTTTCTTTAAGGCCCGTTTTCACATATTGTAGATAAAAACGACTGTAGCTATAGTACACTTTACATTAAAAGCAGCCTTTACATTTTTTCGTTCTCACATCATGGTTTTAACGTAACATAACATACAATTTTAAATTTGTTACAATGTGGCATCTCGGGGCCCAATAATAGGTCTGACTCTAGCAAACGCTGCTAAATTAAGTAGAAAATGGCCAACACTTGTCGGAAATGCCAGTTTGCGTAAAAAAGTAGTTTGACATTTGCGTGAGAATTGTGCATTTATGAAAATTATTTTTCTTTGACATAGTGCCATATTTTTAACTCGGTGTTAAGCACTTGTAGGTTGGCTGATCTGTCTGGATTTAACTAAATTTGTGATGTGAAAATCAAATTTCTGTTATCAGCAAGTTTATCTACCCTGAAAGGTTGTCGGCAAGATGTGAAAACGGGACTAAAAATATAATTTGCAAAAAGGTTTTTAGTTCTGTTTACCCTGAATCCATAGAAAATGGGTAAAAAGGGTATAATGGTTTTGTGCAAATGTACGTAACAGGCAGAAGGAAGCATCTCCGACCCCATAAAGTATATATATTCTTGATCAGGATCAAGAGCCGAGTCGATTAAGCCCTTTCCGCCTGTCTTTCCGTCCGTATGTATGAACGCGTCGATCTCGGAAAATATATGAGCTAGGGACTTCAACTTTTCGGATATAGACTCGTCCATGATACTCGCAGGTTAGGGTTATTTTAAGTGATCGAAAACCCCTGTTCGCAGCAGCAGCTGAAACAGATAATTAGCATAGTTCTGCCGTGCGCGGCAGCATAACAACTAACAGTAAATAATGCACTCAATTGCTTATCGCTATGCTTCGCCCTACGCCCTACGCGGCCGAAAACTACTCAATTTTGTCTCTCTGATTGCTTGCTATTGCACTAATTACCGCCTAAGTCAGTTTCGCTTTCGCTTTCGTCGCATACAGCAGAGCGCTATCGTTTCCAATAGAAATTCTTGTTTGCAATTAGCCCACAGCCTCTCGCAACTTTGTAACTAAAAACTAAACTTAAATTAAGAATAAATAAATGTACATTTTTATAAAACAAAAGGTGTTAAAAAAGCTTGACGTCTTCAAACATTGGTGAACCCGACGTGAATCTTTTTTCTCTTCCTCTTTTGGCTGTGAGGTTAATTTGCAAAGTTCGTCGGCAATTAAATCTTGACAATTTTTAATTGCAATTCCGTTTTGTTCGTCGCTGGCAACTAAAGCAAAGGCGCGCGCGCCAATACGCCCACATACATACAATCGTCTCGAAATAAAGGCAACGACCTTTTTCTATGCTTGTGTTCCCTTTTGTGCCGATCACCTGCGTACAGTGCCTATTAAAACTATTCGTTCGGTCAATTGGATTTCTGCGAATACTGTTTATTTAATAGCCTGTATTGCCAGGGCAATATTAAACTTGTGCAAGGGCAAGCGTAGTTTTTTTGGCAATATCGTTCGAGCCAAGAAGTACAACGCTTTAGCCTGCAATAAGTACATTCACTCGGCAGTGAACATAACCTCTCGGTGCATATCGTTGTGCTAGTGCAAGTGACTTTAAAATAAAACAAAAACAAAATATAAAATGGCTGAAAAAGGTGCTGCAACTACAACTCTGCAGACTGATGGCAGTACAGTCTCTGCTGGTGGCAGCGGACAAATCGACAAAGCTGTTTTTTTGCGTCGTAAGGCGACTGCAATTTTCAGCAGGCTGGACAAATTGTGCGTGGACGTTGATGTTGGGCGGCTTAGAAGTATGGACGAATACGAAATAAAGGGATATATGGACTTAGCGGACGAGCTTAAATCCAATTTCAACGTCGTACACCTTAGTTTGGAGGAAATTTGCTTCGAGAGTATTTCTGGAGAGTTGCTGCGTTTGCGGACCACACTTCAGCGCGAGCTTGGCAAGCGTAGAGCACCCGACCATTGCTCTACATTTAGAGTGGGCACGAACGACTCGCAGCAAGTGTATCTTATGGCAAATCGTTCGCGTCTGCTGCAATTAGAATTTGCCTAAATTCAGTGGTGCCTACACGGATTGGGCCAACTTCTACTCGATGTTTACCATGGTTATTGGCAATGAAATCGAACTTACTTCTATTGAGAAGTTACAGCACCTACGCTCCTGTCTTAGTGGCAGCGCCCTAGACACGATTCGCGCACTGGAAATAACTCACAGTAACTATGAAATAGCGTTAGATATTCTCAAAAATCGATTTGATAATAAGCGTTTTATTTTACAGGCACACATCAGAGATCTGCTGGGGCTTGAAAGGGCTGATTAATCGGTTGGCAAGCTACGCGAGCTGACGGACAGGATTACCTCACACCTGCGTGCATTGCAATCACTGGCAACTTCGCAAGAAATTGCTGATTGTTTATTGGTCCAAGTCCTGCTCCCGAAGTTTGATAAGGCAACACAAGCCAAGTGGGAGGAGAATCCGCCTATCAACGAGCTGCCGTCGTGGGATAAGCTGTCCACATTTCTAAACAAGCGATGCAGAACGATGGAAAATGTGGAGCATGCCGTATGCGCGCAAGATGGTCAGATTGGCAAGTCGATTAGAACCGTGAGTAATGTCAAACGATCATTTGTCGCCTCAAGCACCTCGGCCATTCGCTGCGTTCTTTGTGAGGGAGTAGACCACTATATCTACAGCTGCCCATCGTTTACAATTCTTTCCCCAAATGTTCGTAACAAAGAGGCAAAAAGGCTCGCCCTATGCATAAATTGCCTGAAAAAGGGTCATCAGATGCGGGATTGTAAATCTGGAGCTTGCCGCACTTGCCAATCGAAGCACCACACTCTGCTGCATTATAATCGTGTATCAGCCATTGAAACAGTAGCAGCATCATCGAATTCGCCATCGTCAAACGCTATGGTTGCAATGTCTCCTGTCTTGCCTCTTGCCTCAAGCTCCCAGTCCGCTTCTGATGGTGTGTTTTTGGCCACTGCCATTGTCCTTGTACGGAATCGTGCCGGCATGCTCATGCCGCAATTGCATTTCGTCACTACTCGATTCGCTAATCAACTCTAGCTTCGAAAAACCAAATCTCTAACTGCCGTCTCGGGCATTGAAGATGCCAACTTTGCAACGGATGGCTATTCTGCTGAAATCCACTTAAAATCGCGGACTTCAGATTTTGCAGCGAGTATCACTGCAGTCATTGCGCAGACAATAACGGATAATCTGCCTGGTTGTTCAGTAAATACTGCTGATTGGAACGTTCCTTCGAACATTTAACTAGCCGATCCTTCGTTCAACGTGCCTCATCGGATTGATCTGCTTATAGTAGCAGGCCTCTTTTTCGAGTTGCTCTGCATTGGCCAGATTCAGCTTGCACCGGGATTTCTATTACTGCAGAAAACTCAACTTGGCTGGATATTATCTGGTGGTGGTCATCAGGCACCCAAACTATCTTCTTTTACAGTAAGTCAACGGGCTTCGGACAGAGTCAAACCCAGCACTCGGCTGGACGAATTGGTGCGCCGCTTTTGGGAAATGGAGCATGTGTTTGAGCCAATTTCGAAGTCAACCAAGGAGGAGCTCGATTGTGAAACGCACTTCAGTAAAAATGTCACACGATTGCCCTCCAAAGAATTTTCAGTTCGGTTGCCCATCAAACGCTGCGTTGACTCTTTGGGTGACTCCTTTGTGCAGGCTAAACGGCGCTTCGAAAATTTAGAATCAAAGCTGTCGCGCAGTCCTGGTCTCAAGCAACAATATTCTGCCTTCATCAGAGAATAGCTTCACCTGGGCCATATGACACCTGTTTCCGTCGCAAATGCACACAAGTTTCAATATTTCTTGCCACATCATTGTGTCATGAAGCACTACAACTAAGCTGAGAGTTGTATTCGACGGCAGCAGCAGACTTCTGGACTTTCGCTGAATAATATCCTTATGTCGGGTCCTACAGGCGAAACTATTCAACACGCTTATACGTTTTCGTACCTTTCCAATTGCTCTCACTGGTGACATTTGCAAAATGTATCGCTGCGTACAGGTCGCTGCTCCAGATAATAGGCTCCAGTGCATATTATGGCGTGACTCTCCCACAGACACTTTGCAAATCTACCAACTGGATACGGTAACATACGGCACTAAGCCAGCAGCGTTAAGGGATTTTTACGTAGATGACATGATATCTGGCGGAAGTTCAGTGGATGAAGTTCGTGATATCATGCAGCAAACTACAAACTTGCTTGCTAAGGGCAACTTTCGTTTAAGAAAGTGGTGCTCTAGCAATCCGGAAGTTCTTATTGACATTCCTGAGACTAAAGAAGAGCATGCTTAAATTCAACGATGGAAGCGATGTTACAAAGGCGCTTGGGCTTGTCTGGGAGCCACGTCGCGATGAACTGCTATTCAGGCTTGCACTCCTACTTGGTACCAGCAAGCACACGAAGCGTTCGGTCTTGGCAACCATTGCACGTTGTTATGATCCACTCGGCTTGATCGGGCCAACTTTGACCAAAGCTAAAATTCTGTTGCAGCGCATGTGGAGGGACAAGTTAAAGTGGGATGAGAGCTTACCACAATCATGCCTCTGCCTGGACGGCGCTTTCAATGGTTCCATGCCCGCCACGCAACATTTCCGAGCTACGTACTCCACCCAGATGCTCTGATCCAGATTCACGCATTTTGTGACGCCAGCCTTGAAGCATATGGAGCATGCATTTATGTTCGTGCTTGCAAGAATAATATCGTCCAAACTAAGCTACTTTGTTCAAAGGCGCGTGTAGCCCCGCTCAAAACTCTCACCGTGCCCAAGCTGGAGCTTTGTGCAGCATCTTTACTTGCACAATTAGTGAGCGAAATCGTCAAAATGAAGCTTTTTGACTGTAAATTTTTCTGCTGGTCCGATTCTTCTGTTGTGCTTTCATGGCTACATGAAGAATCTTCAAAATTTAATGTATTTTTCGCTAATAGAGTTTGTGCCATACAGCTTACGGAGGGAATGGAATGGCGCCACGTCCCAACGGATATGAATCCAGCTGATATACTGTCGAAGGGAGCCGTTCCGCGGGAACTTATCAACTCCAGTCTGTGGTTGAATGGTCCGTCGTTCTTGCAAGAGTCCAAAAGCAATTGGCCACATCAGTATTTGCCCAAGGTCGAACGGCCGGAAATTCAACATAGAGTCATGTTAACTTCAGCCAATTGTGAAGACATGACATTGTCATTCAAATACATCAACTCTTTTGGGATGATGTAGCGCATATTTGGATATGTACACAAGTTCATCGGTCGCAGCACTGACGGACACTCAGTTGGGCTCACAGCTGATAATATTCGCCTCGGAACGCATTTGTTGCTTCGTGTTGTTCAAAGAATTCATCTCTCGTCGGATTACCAGGCTCTACAAAATAAAAGGACCGTGCCATTGTCAAGCAGCATCATATCGCTGGCGCCATTTTTGGATGAATTTGGGCTGATTCGTGTTGGTGGCCACCTTAAAAATTCATCGCGCGGTTTTGAAGCTCGGCATCCAAGAATCACCCGCTAACGTTCGCCATCATCACGCAGATGTAACTGCAAACATCACCATGCTGGTCCACAATCGTTGTTGGCATCGATTGGGTTGCAGTTCTGGCCAGTAGGCGGCATGAAGACAGTCGCGCGAGCGCTTAGAAGATGCATAATTTGTAGCAGAGCCAGACCTCGCCTTATGCAGCACATCATGGCAGACTTGCCCAAGGATCGCATTCGGGACTGCAAGCCATTTACTGTCACAGGCGTTGACTATTGCGGGCCATTCTACTACAAATCTGATGTCCGCAGTAAACCTCCTCAAAAATGCTACATCAGTGTCTTCATATGCTTTGCAACCAAGGCAGTTTGGTTGGAGCTTGTACGAGATTTGTCAACAGCCACATTTTTAAGCGCCCTCAAGCGATTTATCGCCACCCGTGGTGCACCAAGATGCATCTGGTCTGACAAAGCAACTAATTTCGTCGGTGCAGCAGCGAAAGTCACCACCAAGAAGTACGCGCATATTGTCTCAACAGTGGGTTCGACTGGCGCTTCATACCTCCCCGTTCACCACACTTTGGAGGCTTATGGGAAGCTGCAGTAAAAATGGCCAAGCATCATCTCTACCGCTCGATTGGCGCGTCCCTTCTCGACTTCGACGAGCTTCGCACATTGGTAAGCGAGTGGCAGAAACTGTGACGGGATCCGATGGTGTAATACGAGTTGCTGTAATTCGGACACCAAGTGGAATCGTTCGTCGTGCAGTTACCAAATTGTGTGTCCTTCCAGTGGATGACTCTGTTGAAGATCGTTGCCCTTCAACAGGGGGGAGGATGTTCGCAGCAGCAGCTGAATCAGATAATTAACATAGTTCTGCCGTGCGCGGCAGCATAACAACTAACCGTAAATAATGCACTCAATTGCTTATCGCTATGCTTCGCCCTACGCTCTACGCGGCCGAAAACTACTCAATTTTGTCTCTCTGATTGCTTGCTATTGCACTTATTACCGCCTAAGTCAGTTTCGCTTTCGCTTTCGTCGCATACAGCAGAGCGCTATCGTTTCCAATAGAAATTCTTGTTTGCAATTAGCCCACAGCCTCCCGCAACTTTGTAACTAAAAACTAAACTTAAATAAGAAAAAATAAATGTACATTTTTATAAAACAAAAGGTGTTAAGAAAGCTTGACATCTTCAAACAACACCGTTTTCCTAAAATCGATAAAAATCTACCACAACCTCAAATTTCTTAAGTTTATTTCGCATATTTTTAGAGCTAAAAAAACTAGATCAGGTTTACATGAATATTTTAATATAGTATACTATACTAAGAAAATCTGTTGCAAAAAGTTTCAACAAGATCGGTTAAGAAACAAAGAAGTTATTAAAGAAAACGTGAGGTAAAATTTTACAAGTCTATTGAAAATATCCACTGAATAAGATCTAGAGAGTTGAAGTTTTGTTTTTTGTTTGGTTTTGGAGCATATCTTAGAAACTGTAACAGCTAGACCCACCAAATTTGTTTTAATATTTTCTCGTCGAGCATATGCAGATAATCAGTATTTGGATAACTCGCCCAAAATATGAAGAAAAAAAATCACTGTACAATTTAAGTACTACAGCCTTGTGTAAAAACATATCGCATATGGGTTCAGGGTATCAACCAGTCCCGACTAGAGGACACTTACATGTTTTTAAATAAAAATAAGAATAATGAAAGTTAGTCTGTGTTCGGCCACATTCTGGGTCTTCTGGGGATTTTTATTCTTGTAGGGAGCTGATCAGGAAAAAATCATTTCAGTCGTCTTGCTGTGTGGTTTTATGCCTGGGATTGGGCAAGTGGATTTTTGGGGTGTGCCAGCTCATATGCGCACACGCATATGAGGTATGATGAAATACTTCTTCATCATAAGGAAATAAATTATTGGGGTTTTAGCTAAAATGGATTAATTACGGAAAGTAATGCGACAATGTCTTGTATTGGAAAAATATTAAATATTAAAGTAAGAATGTATTGAGTCACAGCGATCGCTGGCTAAAGTTCTGTTGAATTTGATCAATGCAATGGAGATAGATGATTCAATAACATGGCTGAGAAGGAACGACACTAATTTTTGCCGAAATTACGTATGCAGCTGTAATGATTTGATATTACATGTGCTTGTGGACTATCGGTTGAAGAGAGAATGCTACGTGATAGCATAATTACTGGAGTATTTGACAAAAAACTGCAGCTTTAATTTCTGGATGGTAGTGATGAGATGTTGAGTAAGGTGGTGGGGGCTTGTAAATCGTTGAATTGGCGAAAGCCAATGAGGAAAGTTCTGACTTGAAAAATCAAGTAAGAAACGTGGGACTATTATTGGAACATCAACTGGCGGAGTTTATTAATGTAATTAAAAGACGATTCTGTTACGATTGTGGTGTGGACTGAATCCCAGAAACAGGAATAATAGGAGAGATACCCTAAATCCAGCTGTGAGCTGTCTTTACATACATTTCAACCTCTTGCCATTCATAAACACATACACAAATTCACACATATACACAAGCGGACGCCGCTTGTTTCGCAAGCAGATGCGTTTGGCCCCCCACTTTGGAAAGTTAATTCATTAATACTTTATATTCTAAGAAGAGGATTGTTATGAAATTTCAGGACGTAGCAAGAGCATTAAAATCTGTGCATAAACCAAAGAGCAAGTCTGCAGAAATTGATTTGCGATTTCTTTTGATTTTTTTTTTAAATGGTGAGCGAAAGGGCGGAGGTATCCCAAGTAATCTGAGTATCCTTTACGAGAACATATGAAAACAAATTTGGTGGCTCTAGCTCTTATAGTTACATGCTCGATAAACCGTGTAAAAATATCGATAAATATTGAGAGTAAGAAAATGGAGGGAATTATCGATTATTTGAAATAAACTTGATTTGCGTATGGTATAAATGAGCTTAAAAAGTCCAAGTTCAGCTCTTTAGCTGTTGTAGTCGCAGATGTCGAACCGTTTATACGGACGGATGGACATGGCTCAATCGACTTGGCTAATGATGCTGACCAAGAATATACTTTATGGGGTCGGAGATGCCTCCTTCTGTCTGTTCCATATATTTGCACATAACCATTATTCTATTTCTAACCATTTTCAACGGGTTCAGGGTATAAAAAACTCTGTTGACCCAAGCCAGATTCGTACCCGCGTCTGATAGCGCGCCAGGCAACATATCTACCACAGATCCACATTTGCATTTCAATTGCCTCTGTCAAAATCTGAGACTTGACACACACGTACAACCAATCGCTTGAGAATTCAAAAAAGGATGTGCATATACATATGTATGTATGTATGTGTGACACGCATGCAGAAAACGTCTGCGCTTGGCTCTTGCCAACATATGGTTTGCCAATATACTAATACATTTTTTTCAATAACTTCTGTGTTTCTGAACCGATTTGGACAAAATTTGATTTAGTGCATTCTTATTGTACTTTAGCACATTAATATAGCAGCCTCAACAAAATTTGGTGAATCTGACTCTTATAGTTTCTGAGATATGCTCATGCAGCTGCGCTTGGTCCCCACTACGGAAAGTTAATTCTTAAATAACTTATAAACTAAGAATAGAATCTTTATGAAAATTTCAGGACGTAATAAAAAATCTGTGTACAAACTAAAGCGCAAGTCTGTAGTACTTAATTTTATGGTTTTTTTTTTATATGGGGGGCAAATAGGGGAAGATATCCAAAATCCGAATTATTCATAATCTACGTATCGTTGACGGGAACGAACCGTTCATACAGACAGGGCTTAATCGACTCGGCTAGTGATGCTGATCAATAATATATTGGCTCTATTGGGTCGGAGAAGCTCGCTTCTGCCTGTTACATACATTTGCACAAAACCATTAGGGTATAATTTTACCCATTTTCAATGGGTTCAGGGTATAACAATTTGCCTCTTCGCGGTCACAACTGTCACCTAAGCGTGTTAGACATCGTCGACAGCAACCATTTCGTTTTTGACGAAATTCATGTTCGGTTATCTACTAGCCTAACCTATCCAATAAGAATAAACATTAAATTCCAATTAATAATGAACGAGAATAACACAGAAGGTTTGTGGCTTGGGTGGTTTCTAAATTTATCCGTTATAGCGCTAGCGCCGAAAAGTGCACGAATATATATTATATACATATATATATATATATATATACTTGCGGCTATATATGAGCGTATATATTAATTTTTTCTGAAATTTCTTTGGTAATCACTTGTTTGATGAAAATGAAAATGGTATTACTATAATCTGCCATATTACTTTTTCCCGACTAGAAGATACCCTGAACCCAGCGGCGAGCTGTCGTTGCATACATTTTATTAAGCCCCTCTGTATTTATACACACGGCCTTCGAGCTTCGCTCTCGCTTTTAATATTTGCAGACAGATATTAAAATGGCGTAGTTGTAAAATTTCTCGCAAAATTTTCATAAAATAAGATATAATAGGAAAAGGATCTTCGAAAGCTTTTTGAGAGTGTGTATGCCAAAAAACAAATTTTCCCCATTTTGTTGCTCCAGAATATTTTAAATCGCCGATGTCCCAGTATTTAGTAGTACTTGGACGAAAAAGTGTGTTAAGTTTAAAACTAAAATAAAATACAAATTTAAATAAACAGTAAAAAAAAGTCCGTTGACTCTATCACCGAGTTACAGTTGCATTTCAGTTGCATCCGTAAAAATCTGATCAAATTAGAAACACACATGCACAACCAATCGCTTAAGGATTCCAAAAAGACTGTGCATATATATATGTTTGTATGTATGGGTGCACACGCATGTAGAAAACGTCTGCGCATGGCGCTTGCCACCACGTGGTTTGCCAATATATACCTACATTTTCTTTAATAACTTCTGTGTTTCTTAACCAATTTGTTTTAATGCATTCGTATTGTACTATTATTCATTAATATAGCAGTCTTAACCACACTTCGTGGCTCTTATAGTTTCTGAGATATGCTTAAAAAACCGGATCAAAATAACCGATTAATATCGATTATAAGAAAACGGGACTGGATATCGGTAATTTAAAATAGCCTAGACAGCGTATGATATACACGAACTTAAAAACCAAACTTTAATCCCTAGCTCTCATTGCAGCACTTGCTGTTAAGTGGATTGTTAAATTTGTTAAATTTTAACACACGTTTTCTTTAATAACTTCTGTGTTTCTTAACCGATTTTGATGAATCTTAATGCAATAGATTTTTTTAGTGCTATAGCATATAAAAATATTTATTTGAACCAAATTTTGTCTCTAGGTCTCATAATCTACGAAATAAGCTTAAAAAATTTTAGGTTGTTGTAGGTTCTTATCGATTTTAAGAAAACGGTGAGGGTTATCGATCATTTGAAATAAACTTCATCTGTGTGTGTCATGGACAAATTTAAGTCTCTAGTACTGCGTATGGATTCGGAGAATCTATAGTCGTTGAGTTTAGGTTTCTAGCTTTTGTAGTTTCCGAGATCGACGCGTTCATACAGACGGACAGACAGACGGACGTGGCTACATCGACTTGGCTGTTCATTTTAATCAAGAATATATAGACTTTATGGGGTCGGAGATGCCTCCTTCTGTCTGTTCCATATATTTGCACATAACCATTATTCTATTTTTACCCATTTTAAATGTGTTCAGCGTATACAAATTCCCAGTATTTTATTTGCAAATGGGGGAAAAAGCGCCATTTTCAGAGAATGTTTCGTCGCAAGGATGTGGGCAGTGGCCAGAATTCAATCGGAGTTACGGAAAGCCAGAAGTTGAGAGCCCTAATTGGAAAAATAAAATAAATGTAAAGAATACCAAATCGATATATAATCTAAGAAAAAGTATTTATAAATTCAATTCAGTAGAGGAAAATGCAAAAATGTGGAATAAGACCTACCAAATTGGAAGTGAAATTGTTAAGGTTAAGTTAGATAACTGTGTTAACTGTGTTCCGTTAAACATTATTAAGAGTTTAAGAGGATAAATGAGTCCAGTCTATGATTATAATAATAGTAAAGCTGAAATTTATGGTACTGTATGTTTCAAGCTAAAATATGTTAATTTTAAAAATCTAGTTATGTGGTAGTTGCGAAAGAGCGTGAAGTAATATCAATATTACAGCCGGAGGAAAGCCATCAATTCACTACAAAGCAAGATTTCCAAAAACTAGCATTGCTAAATTAAAATCAAAATTGGATCAAGTGGTAAGAGATGAAACTATTTAACCTGCATCTTATCCAACTAACTGCGTTTATAACTTACGGGTGGAGGTGGAAATAGGTGTAGATATTCGTCTTGGATCTAAGCCGCTCCATGGGAAGACCAGTGAATAAAAAAGGTGTCATGAGATTGTCGAGACTATTTAAGTTTGTTGTAAAATTTATCAAAATTAACAATCGAAATGCGTATACCAACAAGGAAGGATGTATCATTTGAATGGCAGGAAAAGCATGAAAAAGATTTAGCTGGGTTATTTGAGCTAATGACATTCGATGCTGGGTGGCAAACATATGATTTGAATAAGCCCATTGTTATTCAAGAAGATGCATATAATCATTGGATTGGGGTCAGATTTGATGCAAGAGGGGCATCCATTAATCTTTATGTCGAGAACATTGGGAAAAATTAACAGAAATAGACGCAAATATTTGAGTGCCCTAGCCCATTGAAAATGGGTTAAAAGGGTATAATGGTTTTGTACAAATGTATGTAACAGGCAGAAGGAAGCATCTCCGGCCCCATAAAGTATAGACTTTATATAATTGATCAGGACGATGCGCTGAGTCGATTAAGCCATGTCCGTCTGTCCGTCCGTCCGTCTGTCTGAACGCAGCGATCTCGGAAACTACAAAAGCTAGAGACCTAAACTTTTCGATTATAGATTCTCCTAATCCACACGCAGTACAAGTTTATAATTTTTTTTCAATATCTTGCTGCGTTTCATTATTATCGATAAAAATCGATTTTGGGACTTGGATTTCCTGGCATATCTCAGAGACTATAAGAGCTAGAGCCATCAAATTTGGTTTAAAATGTGCTCGTAAGTAATACGCAGCTTTCATAACGACCATACTCTTAGTTTTGAAGTTGTTCAAGAATTCATTTTCCATAGTGGGGCCAAGCGTTTGTAAATGTGTGTATTAGCTACGCCCACTACCGCGCAGACAATGTCCAAAACTCCAGCACTGCCAGTGCAACATTGCTAGAGCCATCTATTGCATATTTTCGGTAATTATTTTTGTATGGTTGTCACTGCTTACAGAGGCTGACTGCTTACAGATTCTGACTGCTACAGTATTTCAAATTGTTAGAATTTGCATGCGGTTGATTGGTGATTGATTTTGCACTGTCGTACATGTAACTTGAGATGAGTTTTGTCACAACGTGACCAACTAGTAGTGCAGTGGTGCAGTGTAAAATGCAGCAAAAGTTATTATTTTTATATGCATTCTCTGTCAAGTATATATATACATACACAGTATATATATACATATAATTTAATACTTAACATAAATTGTTAACATAACAGTTCCATAACAGTACCATAACAGAAAACAGATAATTTTAACGTAAGTAGTGTTTATCATATGCACCAACCGCAGCGGTTTCTGTATGCACTTTTCGTATGCGCTAGCCACAGACTTCTGTTATACTCGTTCATCTCAATTGGAATTCTATGTTTGTTCTTATTGGATATGTTAGGTTATTAGATAACTGAATTGGTTGGTGTCGATGATGACTAACACGCTGTTAAGGTGACAGTTGTGGACGCGCAGGAGCAAACTTTTTTTTTTGGTATTTTCTACTTGTATACTATTATTATTATTAATACACATAGTGCTAGGGTACATGTTTTAGTTGTTATTACACTTTAAACGAGTAATCCGCAGTCGGTTACACCCGACTGCAACGTTCTCACTTGTTTAGTACTTGCCCTATGTGTATTTCTAAAAATTTGCTAATGTTATTTAGCTGCTAAAAGCGAAAGAAAGTAAAATGGGCCGTCGTACCACTATTGAGCAGCGAAAATTGGTCATATGTCACTTTAAGAATGGCCATTCTCGCCGCAAGATGGTTAAAATGGTTAAGTTAGGCGAATCTATTGTGCATCATATTATATCACGATTTGTCCATGAAAATAGAGATCATAATAAGGGCAGGAAAGCGTCAAACTAAATTAAAAAGGATCCAAAATTATCCGCTCTAAAAGTGGCTGCACAGCTTCAGAAAATGTTGGGAAGTCGTGCAATCCAGAAACGGTTCGCCGGGTCCTTCGGAAAACAACATTCAAGGTCGAGTAGCTCGCAAGAAAGCTTTTATAAGCAACAAAAATCGATTAAGCCGACTTGCATTGCCCATCTCGAAGGACTCTAGTTTTTGGGCACAGTAATTTATGCGGATAAGTCCAAAATAAACATATGTGGCTTAGATGGAATATCATATGTGTGGCGAACACCCAATGAAGAGCTTAGAAAAGAGGACCTTAAACCAACAGTTAAGCAATGAGGTTGAAGTGTAATGGGTTGGGGCTGCATGTCTGCGTCCGGAGTTGGCTACATGGAGTTCATTGATGGAAAAATGAATCAGACTAAATACCTCAACATTTTGAAGCAGAAGTTGCTGAAAAGCGCTTCTACCAAGATAACCACATTAATATTATAGAAGACTTATGGGCAATCTTTGACCAAAAAATCCGAGAACGTTAGATATCAAATCAAACCAACTTTAAAACAGTCTTGCTAGAGAACTGGCAGAATATCTCTTCTGATTTGAGCAAAAAATGGGTAGACTCTATG
The DNA here is from genome assembly GCA_035041545.1 of Drosophila colorata. Lineage (NCBI taxonomy): Eukaryota > Metazoa > Arthropoda > Insecta > Diptera > Drosophilidae > Drosophila > Drosophila colorata. Next base: position 204,828 of record JAWNLD010000093.1, read on the forward strand.
CCAAAAAGGCTTTATTGATAAAAAGGGTCGACAAATTTAGTTATTTATGTACTTGTAAAGAATATGCAGATTGTGAATATTTCGGATTTTGGATACCTTCCCCCATTCGCCCCCATTTAAAAAAAATCAAATACTACGCAAATCAAATACTATAGACTTGCGCTTTGGTTTGTACATATATTTGGATGCTCTTGTTATGGACTGAAAATTTCATAACGATCATTCTTTTACTTTAGAAGTTTTTCAAGAATTCATTTTCCATAGTGGGGTCAAGCACAGCCGATGTGTAAAGTGCTCAGTTTGCGTGCGTTTGTGTGAGTGTGTAAGTGTGACTTTGTAAATGTGTGTATGAATGCAAAGAGGGCTAAAAATATATGTAACGACAGCTCACCGCTGGGTTCAGGGTATTTCCTAGTCGGGGGCACCCGACTCGAGCCATCTCACTTGTTTAGTTTTAATGTCATTTGTTTCGCTATTTTTGCGAAGTTTGGAATGAGCTTTCAATTAAATCTACAAAGTCCAAGAAATGATTTTATTTCTTTCATTGTCTTTGGTATTGGAAACTGTACAATGGCTTTGATTTTCTCAGGGTTTTGTTTGATACTTTGAGATGTAATGATGTGACCGAGAAATTCTGTGTTCTTTCTCATAAATTCACATTTTGCGAATACCATTTTATACCCCGAACCCATTGAAAATGGGTAAAAAGGTTATAATGGTTTTGTGCAAATGTATGTAATAGACAGAAGGAAGCATCTCCGACCCCATAAAGTAAATATATTCTTGATCAGGACGACGAGCTGAGTCGATTTAGCCGTGTCCGTCTGTATGAACGCGTCGATCTCGGAAACTACAAAAGCTAGAAACCTAAACTACACGACTATAGATTCTCCTAATCCATACGCAGTATTATTTTTATACTCGTTCACGAAGTGAAACTAGTATATTGGGTTTGTGCAATGTCCGTCATGCTGTCTGTGCGTCTGTGCGTCCGTCCGTCTGTCCGTATAATCGAAATTTTTTCGCTGATATTGAAGCTGGAGAGTGTTAAGGGTTTCGGGTTACGCCCACGGTGGGCGTGGCAATTCGATTAAATCAATATATCTTCCTCACTTTTAAAACAAGATGCATAAAATAAATACCGACAGATTGCTGATGACCTCCTCTAAAGATCGCATCCACTCTTTTTTAGCTACGCCCACTACCGCGCCCACAATGTCCAAAACTCGATATGTGCACAACATCAATTAAGCCAGTGCAACATATCAAGCGCCATCTATTGCACACTTTTTGGTACTTATTATTTGGTTTCATTAGAATAGTATTGGATAACTGTTCAATAATGAAATGCAGCTAAAATTATTATTTTTAATTAATTATTCTATTACATCTTTAAACATTCTTGCACAAAGTAATATGATAAATGAATTTAGGAATAAAATTTAACGATTTTCATTTTTATTCAACAAATGATTACTTAAAAAATTTCAGAAAAAAACTAATTTCTTAGCTTTTATATTGAATTTCGTCACACCGAAAACAATTGATCGGAGGTGCTCGGGTTCAATTCCCGCTCTTGATGCAAAGGCTGATTCTTATTAAATACTTTTACTTGAATTTCGTCACACTTGAGGTTGGATGGTTGGTGGCATTGACGTCTAACGCGGGGTCTGCGTATTGATTCTGTGGTTGCCCGGAATCGAGGCCGCGCGGAGGCAATTCCTTTTTGGTTTTTATACACGTTTATTGTTTTTTTTTTGTTACACCGTGAACGAGTAATCGTTTACACCCGACTGCAACGTTCTTACTTGTTTTTTTTTTGCATATCTCGGAGACTATATCTCTGTGAGACTTCTAGTAGGTTGAGACGACTGCTCAGCCAAATACTCTATCGTTGTAAGCAGTCTGTTTTTAGCGACTGTGTTCGACTTCCTCAATTAAACCAATATTTGTAACTGTTTTTTCATTATTTCCGATTGGACAGTGGAGCAGCTTGCTCCCATGTCTTTTGACAGCAGATCGTTAGCCATGACGTCAACCAAATGCTCTGCATCCGTCTAAAATATACATGCATGTTGTTTTAAAATAATGAAACAACTAGCCTGTCACTGAGCTCTCGAAAACCTATCTTTCGTGGTGTAAAGCATTGGAGCTGCCGGCAACTTGCGCCATTTTTTCTTACGGGGCAAAAGCGGCTGTTAGTAAATGCCACTGCAATTGCGACTGCGGCCCCAGTGTTAGCACCCTATAAGTCTAACAATGTAAACAATTTGCCTGAAATTCAGATAATGAATGCAAATATTGAGCAGCCTGAGTTAAGTAAAAACAATCAAGAGCCCATTAAGAATGTAATAAGAATGGAGGAGCGGAGGACACAATAAAAAAAATAAATAATAAAAATTAATGATCGCGCTTCGCGCTCGCTTTTAATATTTGCAGGCATATTTTAGTATTCTGTAATTGCGAAATTTCTAGCAAAAATTTTCACAAAATAGAAAACTACAAGTATATCTTTCAAATATTGGTTTGCAGTTGATCTGCGAAAGCTTTTGGAGAGTGTGCATGCCAAATACCCATTTTGCCCCATTTTGTTGCTACAGAATATATCAAATCGACGATATCCCGGCATTAAGTAACACTTGGACCAATAGGTGTGTTAAGTTTAAAATAAAATAATATAATAATTTAAATAAATAGTAAAAACAAGATGGCTCTAGTCGGGTGCCCCGACTAGGGGATACCCTGAACCCAGCAGCGAGCTGTCGTTATATACATTTAAAGCTCTTTGCATAGTCTTCGAGATATGCCAATAAAACCAAGTGTTAAAATCGATATTTATCGATAATAATAAAACGGAGCAAGATATCGAAAAAAAAAAAATGATAAGCTGGTACTGCGTATGGATTAGGAGAATTTATAGTCTAGGTTTATAGTTTAGGTTTGTAACGAACACACGAAGCGATGTCTCACCAAGCACACCCTGTCTACTAGTGGGTCGGCTGTGCTCAGGGAAAGTGGCGTGTGTCTTGTGTGCCGCCTTGACAAATGCGTTACGATAATAAAATCGTAGACAGGAAAAGGAAAGAAAGGGATCGGACAGACAAACCAAACGAACTTTTAACGGACCACAATATATACTCTATATCTTATGAGATTGGAGAACTGAGATGGTGCTGTTCTCCGTCTTTACCCAACCTACCTGTAGGAACAAATCAAGTCCATGCTCTTACCCTATGCGTGTCCGAGGTGCTACTAACTTAAGGTGCCATTACAAAAGATAATTTATTCCATTCTTATTTGCGTATATTATTCAATTGAAATCCAATGTATTCATGTTACCCATTTCTTATATGTAATACAAAGTTAATTTAAGAGTCAAATTTACCAAATATAAATATACATGTGTACGTACTCAAATTGAAAGAGAAAATGTAAAAAGAAAGATAAAAGTCTTAAGCTCACTAGCAAGAGTGTAACTTGTTTATGTTCTTGAGTACAAAATCAGTTTGTTCCAACAAAAATATTACGAGAATTAGAAAAAAAAGAAATGAGCTTTGATCATCCAACGCACTCGCAGTCATAAGCAATGCCAAAAGAATAAAAGACAAAAAGAAACGTAAAGCAAGCAGCACACTGCTGCAGCTGGTCTACACTGATTAGCTTGCATATGTCTGGCTAACGTCTGCGACTCGCGCTCAAAGATAAGGCACTTTGTTTTTGTTGCATTTTGTCACACATTATTATTCGGCTATGCCGTACTTACGACCTTGTAGAGTCCATCGATGCCAGCAGGCCTGTTGACGTTGATTGACTATATGCGGCGAAAAGAATTTATATTTATGTGCGGAAGCAACAAAAGCAAGCAATGGCCCAAACTATAATGGAACATAAACAAATTATAAGTCTTGGGCTAATTTCAAATTATTTCTAAAAATGTATTCCTTTTAAAAAAACGACCGGCACAACGATATGATATAGCAAAGTAGCTGCTGGTACCGATCACATGGCGTGAAAATTCCGTCTGGGGTTTCCTGAAGTGGTAGCGGGCGCAGGAGCTAGCCTACGTAGTTCCGGGCCACCTATAGCAATAGTTGCAGGTGAAGTGTAGCTATGGCCGGAGTTATATCGGTTGGTATTGGCGCTGTATTCCAACACGTGTTGTCAGCTCGTCACCTGTCCTATCTAACTTGATCAGGCGAGTCCGGTGTTGTGGACTATAGACATTTGGCAGTGCAGCGTGTGTGCTGTGTTACGGCTTGGGCGCGGTTCTGTGTAGAGCTTGTGGCGCACACGTCTAAGGTACCCGCGAAATGTGCGGCCACCGGTGTGGTGCAGGCGCTCGCAGTTGCGGAGCTTAACCGGGGTTGTCCCTATGGATGGTTTCCGCGCACAACGTCTTGCCACAGCCGGCGCCACCGAATACGCTCGCAACCTTGGTTATGTGGAATTCAAAATTTCAACTTCGTCCAACGAAACGAATATTGTTCGTAGAGGACAAAAGAAGTCGATCCGAGCCAGCGAAAATCAATTACGAGAACGGATGCTAATCAGAGCAGCACACTGGCGACCTTCAGAAGAGCTTTCTATTGAGTGGAACGCATGCGCAGAGCGGAAGTCTAACTAGGCTAGAACAAGCAAGCATTTGACAGAGAAAAAGCTCTCTTAAGCTGCATCAGCTGCGCAACTGCAGTAACTACCCACTCGCTCAGCTTCGATAAAAGCTTTACAGGCACGTCCCTAAAATTGTGCAGACCTTTTAATCCACACGCACTGGTTTTTTGCTTTTGTAGTTTCCGGAGATCGCTGCGTTCATACAGACGCACGGACGGACAG